>PVLA01005247.1:0-152143 GCA_004027455.1 Hydrochoerus hydrochaeris | reverse complement strand
AAAAAAAAAAAAAAGATAAACAATAAGAAATCACTAGTTGATAAATTACATATTGTCCTCTTAGAAATAGTTGCTCAAGTTACAAAATTAAAGCATACAAAGTAGATAGTCAAACAGTGAGAGTGTAAACAGCTATGCATGCATGAATCTCTGCATGTATTTCTATATTTTTCTGTATTAGAGGGAAAAACAAAACTTAGCAAGACAAAACAAAACAAATTCCTATAAAAACATGAAACCAAAAAGTCATATAAAAACATAGTACAAGGTGATCTACAATGCTTACTGTGTTGTTTCTTATTATCTTCAATAGAATGTCTATATCATCAGGAATAATTGAATATAACAGTATAATTGAGTATAGCAGTAAATAACAATATTAGTAAAATAAAACATTGTAGACAGTATAAAACTTCAAAGGCAGGTAATAATCAAACCAGAGTGGATATTCTAGTGGATCTTATCATCTTAAGTGCAGTTGCCTATACTCTCAGATTTGATACTATCAATCATAACAGCTTTGAATAAAATCTATCAATACAAAACCACAATCCAACAAACCAGATTTGATTACGATCAATCATGGTAAAACAGTGTAGGTTTTACAGAGCTTTAGATGAACTTAATAGGAAATTAAGGACAATTACCGTACTATATCCTGTTATTTTCAGGATTACTGTCTGTGCCCTCACATCTAGTACGGGTAGAAAGACTGGAACAGAATATAATACATCTAAGCAGAGTAGTGTAAGTAATGTGGGTTTTAAATCCTGGTGCACTATTAACAACATAGTGTATCAAGGCCATCTATGTTAGAGTTTCTAGTTATCCTTCTCTGCCTCATTTCTGCTATGCTACTCTTCTGCCTTTGTTTAGTTTTCTCCTTAATTCTACTGCCTGCCCCACTCATTGAGGCCTTTCTGCCACTGTTCCTAAAATCCCAGTATTTTTTTTCTCTCTCTCTAGAATATTCTTCAGTATTCTCTGTAGGGTTGGATTGGTGGTCACAAACTTTCCCAGTTCCTCTTTGTCATGGAAGCATCTTGTTTCTCCATCAACTTCTAGTGACAGTTTTGCAGGGTACATCAATCTGGGCTGGAGGCCACCTTCCTTCAGGACTTGGAAGACTTCACTCCAAGCTCTTCTTGATCTGATGGTCTGTGTCGAGAAGTCAGCCATGATCCTGATGGGCTTAACTTTATAAGTAATCTGTTTCTTTTCTCTGATGGCTTTTAATATTCTGTTTTTATATTGAATTTCTGGCATCTTGATTATTATATGTCTGGATGTAGATCTGTTTTTGTTGTAGGTGGCTGGGGTTCTGTATGCCTCACACAACCGAATATCATTTTCTTTTCCCATGCTTGAGAAGTTTTCCTCAATTATTTCCATGAATAGCCTTTGTAATTCGCCTGTATGTATTCCTGCTTCTTTTTTCACATTTCTTATTCTTAAATTGTAGATTCTCTTGTCATCCTCTAGCCTTTGTATTGCTACTGCCTGTTTCCTTGTTATTTTTAAGAGATCTTTCCTTTCATGATCACACATTGCAATCTTGTCTTCAAGTTTTGATAGTCTATCCTTAGTTTCTTTTAAGGAGTTTTGCCAGTTTTCAATGGAGTTTTTAATTTCCTGGTAGTCTCTTTGATTCTGCTTCATGTATTCTATATTTTCTTCATATTCCTTATCGAATGTTTCTCTCCTTTTTTTGTGTTCCTCCCTTCTTTTGTCTGTAACATCCTGAGAGATGCTTTCTGAGAGCATTTCTTTTATTACTCTACCCATATCCTGCTTTACCTGATTTAATATTTCAGTTCTGAGCTCATCTACAAGGTCCTGAAAATATCTCTTAATGTCCATTGAAACCATGTCTGATGTTGTGTGTTTGCTGCCCTCAGTCTCCCTTGTTTTTCCTTCTCCTGGTTCAGTGTTCTCAGAGTTTTGGGCTGGGGGCCTCCTCCTGCCTCTCTCTCCTGTCATGGCCTTGGCTTCCTCCACACAGGTTACAGTGTAAGTCCCAGCCCCCTTCCCTGTCAGCCACGGTTCCTCCAAAGCATGCTGGAGAGGGAACTCTGCCCTCTCCTGCCTGCCCCTCCCCACTGGGCCAACCAAACTTCAGGGGCCTTTCACCCAGTTAATGCTTGCTAAGTACAGGGAATCGATTTGGGATGGCTCATTGGGTCCCAGCCAGGGGCACGGCCCAGTCCAAGCAAATCCCACGAATCTGCTCTGAGGAGGGAGCAACCAACTGAAGTCACTGTCACTCCTGGTTCAGGCTCCTCTTGCCAGATTCCAACATGTCGCCCATTTGATCACTCCCTTCCCATGTGGGGGGGTCTCATTCCCAGCATTGACCTTGGATTAATGAAGGTCCTGTGGATTAATGAAAGTCTCTTAGCCGGCTCCACTCTCCATTGGGCTCACCAACCCCCAACTTCAGTGCTGCTGTGCATCCTGTGAGTGGCGGCAGGAACGAGTTTGGACAGCTCTGCTGCCCAGCGTGGATTCAAGCTGGTGCACACTTGGAGGGTCACTGTGAAAAAGCTGTGTTCCATAATTTTTAGCTGTTTCAGTTGTAGTCCCGAAGTATTTGATGAGCTTTTTTATGTTTTAATTTCTGCCTGTGTCAAGAGGATCCATCTCCCTCTGTCTGGGTCTCTCCAGGGTGTTTTATTCTGGCGTATGAGTTGTTTCTCTCAGAGGCTTTGTATTTTGTTGCTCACTGATCAGTCATCTTGTCTTCTCCCTCATGTTATTTTTAAATGATGTTATTTATTCATTCCAAACATGGAAAAATGAACAAATCAGAAAATACATCATGACTACTTAAGTGATTTTTATTAACTTTCAGGGTTGGTAAACACATATCAGCTTATTTCCTAGCACATCTTGAAAAATAACTTAGCATCAATGCAAGGCCATATTATGTTATTACAGAAGCACTAATGACACCAGTGTCTCTACTCATACAGATCTAGTATCATTATCCAATATTACAGATAAAATTTCAAAATTTCATATTATGGGGCCAGGGATTTAGCTCAGTGGTATAAGCGCCTGCCTGACAAGCCCAAGTTCATGAGTTCAATCCCTGGTACCCCCCCAAAAAAAATCATATTATGGGATTAAGATTAATTTGTGAAAGATTAAGATTTTTCTGTATAATTACCCACCAGGAATAAAGAGAAATGCGCAACAGCAATGAATAATTTTTTCCCAATGTCTCTGAGATCACCTTGTACTTTATGAAAACCTCTACTCCTGGCTTGTGAAAGTTTTAATCTTTCCATAGCATATCATTTATTCTTTGATTTGTCTTGCTTTAATATATTTTAACAGTATGCACATAGAATTATTTGAGCTTTATTTCTGACTGAAAATTATATCTTATAATAAAATTTACATTTAAAGTGTTAGCATTGGACAGTATGAAAACATTATGATATATAAGGAAAGCTTAACCATAAAGTTAGTAAAAAAAATCCTAGGGAGCAGGTGTATTTAAAGGACTTCATATCAAGAAAAAATAATTTGCAACTAAAATTGAATTTGATGAGAAAGATTTATAAATCATGAATAATATTAATAAATCATTTTAGACTTGCATTTCTATAATGTCAAAAACATACCTTTTTAGTTTAATAGAGAACATTATACTCAATAGTGCAAATGACGTTTGGGAGAGAGCACTGGAAGGCAAAATTGATGCCTTCCTGTGATTATCTGTTATTCACCAGTATTTATGAGGGATTTCGTACGGATTTGTTGTTCCAGTTTGGAAGTGGAAGAGTTGGTGTTGGTGAAGATAGTGGTAGATGCTGTATCTGTGTAAGTGCTGCTCAGGTCAGATGAAACAACTGAAAGTGTGACAGAATCAGTTGTCAAAGTAAAACCCCGTGGTAGAGGGAAGTATGGCTGGGCTTGAAGTCTCTGAGTTCACTGTGCACAGTCAATGGCTGTTCCAGTTACAGACAGAGCCAGTTCTTGACCTACACGGTTCTTGAGTTCAAGTCCCTGAGTGAAAACTGACCACATCATAGTGATAAGTTATCGACTTACCACATTCAGCCTTCTAAAACTCAGAAGAAGAAAGAGATCTTCCTGCTGAAGTAAGAAAACCAGCCCTTCATTGCGAAGAACCTTCTGAATTCTGGTGGAAATTTTAAAATGAAAAGCAGAAACTAAACTGGCCATCAAAATGACTGAATTAATATTTTTTTGAAAAGACTAGGAAAATACTAGTTGGTTTTGAGGTCTCTGTCTTGTGCAAAATAATATGTCCTAACTGTAAGGAACACAACTGGAGGAGCAAAGGTCAGCTGCCTGTTTCTGCAAGGTGACCGACGCTCACGCTGGGGAAGAAGAGTGACAGAACTGTTTCAGTGAGCACTCTCATCCCAGCCTTACAGAATCAGCCATGAGAAGTCATACATGGAGAAAGATTTAAAATATCAATCTATACAAAGACGTCATTAGAATTAACTCCCTTTCTCAGTTGCCTTATAAGACTGATAAACAAATCTTCAAGGATATTGTTTAGATATCACCGACAGCCTCATGAAAAAGAAAATATGATTAAAAATTCTAGTTTTATATATGCATTTTTCTGGAAACATTTGTCAGTACTGAAGAAATCTGTACATTTTTACCTTTCTCAAAAGCTTCAGAAAAAAAGACAGCTTTACCTTAATGCTCAGGGCTATAATACAAAAGGGGAACATTTCTTTCTATGAAATTATCTTTTCTGTTACTTGTTTGCTTTTGTAAACTTCACACACACAAACACATATATACTGTTTTTATTATTTCAGATATGAACGTTGCCTCATCCCCCACCTCTTCATCACAACAGACTAAAAATGAAAAATCACACCAGAAAACAAAAGCAAACTAGTTTTTAAAAATCTTTTAAAATTGATGTTAAAGTGAAATATTTTAAGTGTTCAAAACAAAATATACTCATGTTTTAGTTGTTTTTGGCAGGTTTGGGTGGGATTTTGCTTTGTTTAGTTTTATTTTTTATCTTTTTTGAGACAGGATCTCATTATGCATTTTAGCCTGGCCTTGAGCTCACTTTGCAGTCCAGGCTGGTCTCAGACTTGCAATGATCCTCCTGCCTCAGGCTCCTAAGTGCTGGGGTTACAAGCTTGGGCCACTTCACCCAGTTTGGGCAGGTTTTTAAAAGTCTAAATTTTCTTTCCAACTGACATAATCCAATTTAAAAAGTTGAGTCTCTTCAGTAATATTTTGCAAAAAAATGTGGAGGAAGAATTTTAACATTTTGGGGAATGAATGTTCATGTGCGTTTTACTTTACTTTATATATTACCAAGGACATATTATTTCCAAAGAATAAGGAAAATGATTTCCAAGATAAAACAAAATCAAACTGTATCTATTGCAAAAAGTAATAATATTCACACATGCATTTGTTCAAACAAAAGTCCATTAATCTGAAACCTCTGAAGTGAAAAAGATAGATGAAAGAAGAGAATACTAATAGTCTGAAGGAAGACAAAATTCAATAACTTTTAATGTAATACCATTTAGGGTAATCACTGTTTGGGGATTTAGCTCAGCTGCATAAGTGCCTGCCTGGCAAGCATGGGGTTGTGAGTTCAATCCCCAGAACACACACACACACACACACAAATTATAAAACATATATTGTGGTCACAACCAACAGTTCTTTCAAGTGAATTGATTTTAATATTTGAAATGGTAGATCATGTCACATGATTCAAAACAGTGTAGAAATCATACACAGAAATTTCAGTGTTGAAGACATTTCTGTGCATGATTTCTTAATAAAATTTTACATAATTTGTACATCATATGACCCCAAGCTCCTGAAGTTTGCAATGCAGGCATGTTTTTAGTATGTGTATCTATTTATGCAATTATGACTTCAAGCCAGTTTTAGAAGACTTCTTCACCCTAGAAAGACATGTCACACACATATCCGGGAATTACCTGCCCCTGAATTATTGGCCAGTGCAAGCTGTCACAAATATGCTGCTTTGTCTCTAAAGCTTTGCCTCAGAGAAATTGTGCCATACAGCATGTGATCTCAAGTTCTGGCTTCCTTTAACTAAGTGTGTTTAGAGATTATTAGTGTTATAACCTGCATCCACAAGCCTTCCCTTTAGGTTGTTCACCTGTATTTCAATATAAGTACATACCATATTCTCTCTCTGTTTTCGCTAATTGATAGACACTTAGATCATTTTAAATTTTAGAGCATATAGAAGAATTCTGCTATGAATATTTGTATACAAGATGTTATGTGGCTATTTTTATTTACTGAGTAGGTTTTTAAGAGTGGAAATGCTCTGTTATATGGTACATTTATTTAAAATGTCTCCTCTGAGACATTTTGTGGAACAGTCAAAACATTATATAGAGTGACAGGCTCATTTTACATTTCTACCAGCAAGGCCCTAGGATTCCTGCGTCCTATCTGACATTTGTGATTATTTGTAGTTTTAGTTATTATATCTCTAATAATAAAAAGTAGGAAAAACCTCGAAGGTTAATGCTTCTGAATAGATTTCATGTAGCTTATGTTCATTTTTATAGTTTTTTTAGTAAGTGGTTTATTTGAATCTTCACATATGTTAATATTTTTTCTTAATTAAAATGTGAGTTCTTTGTATGTTTATGGATATGAGTCTTTCAGACTCGTCTTCTGCAAATGTTTTCTTCTGGCCTATACATTGTATTTCTTTTTCTTACTGGTGTTTTTAAAAGATCAATAATTTTGTAATTCATGGACTGAAGAAGAGAACAAGAAGTCACCAAGAAGCAAGCACTCCCTGCAAATCAGTGCCGTGCACGAGCTGCTAGAGGGACAGCCATATGCCAGCCTTTTCCTGTGAAACAGTGCCATTCATGGACTGTGGGGAAAGAAAATAAGAAGTCACCACAAAGCAAGCAGTCTCTGTGATTTGGCACCACGCATCGTCCAATGTGGGGAGAGCCAGATGTCAGCCCCCTACTGCATGCGGGCTGGGAAACAAGAAGAGCCAACACCCACTACCACCACCCGCCATAAGTGACCAGCTGATCCAGAGAAATACAGGCTGCAATGATAACTATTGAGATTAAATACAATTTAATGCTTGTAGTGTTTAGTGTTTCACTAACTTTGCAGGTCTAAAGCTGGTAGTCTCATCATCTATTCAGGGGATAACAATACACAATATAACATTTATGGAGAATCTCATTCTGAAGGTGGTAGCCATTGTTAATTCCCTATCATTTTGTTTTGAAGTCCTGTATCATTTTCATTGTTTTGTTAGGTTGGGTTTTGTTCTGTTTTGTCTTGTTTCATTTTATTATATCCAATGGCATGGTTAGCTATTTCAAAGATAAGATATGTTATGGTAACCATTTTGGATTTACTATTATCTTATTTTGAAGTCCTTTATTGCATTCATTGTTTTGTTTTTATTGGTTCTATTCTGTTCTGTTTTGTTTGATTTTAACTATGTCTGAAAGCATCTGCAGCTATTTCAAAGACGAGATGCATTATGGTAACCATTGTTTATTTCCTATTATTTTGAAATCCTGTGTCATTTACACTGTTTGTTTTGATTGGCTTTATTCTGTTTTATTTTGCTTGGTTTTATTCTCTTTAAAATAAAGATAATAATTTTACATATTGATGATACATAAATTAATAATTTTTAAATTTTATGAATAGTGCTTTGGTCTAATACCTAAGAAACACTTAGCTTGGTTAAGCATTCAAATGTTTTTCTATATTTACTTTGTGATGTGTCAGTATTTTGACTGTTGCACTTGGTAACTACTTTTATTAGTTTCTTTTTCACCTTCCAATGAATGTGCACACTTACACACATATAGGATATGTGAACTTGTTTAAGTAGTTTTTTGCTAATCTCTGGTTGAAACTTTGTATTCCCTAATGTTATAAACAATGGCAACCAAGTTAGTATTATCATTTTCTGTTAAAATGTCACAGCAGATATCTTGGTTACTTTTGTCTCATTGTTAAAATAAAATACCTGACCTTCGAAGTTAGTTTATTTAGCTCACAGTTTGTGGAGGTTTCATTCCATACTCAGTTGGCTCCAAGACAGAGTGGCACATGGCAGAAGAAAACAGTTAATGAATGACAGCAGAAAACAGCAAAAGCAACAAGAGCAAAAGGGAAGGAACACAGAGAGAAGTCTCTTTCTGTCCCTTATATTGTATATAGGCCACACCCACTGGGTGTAGCATTCTCATGCATAATTCCAGCCTTGGACTATAAGTCATACATCTATGACTGTATGATGCTTTGGAGGGACATCCAGACTCAAACTACAAGCAGATATTGGAGATATTTTTACATCACATAGGAAATGCATGTTCTCATTATTATTTACATACATTAACATTTTAAGAGTAGAATTTATTCAATGTATACTTACAATGTATGTCAAATATTTCATTAAAAATCTTGAAAAGTACGTTTTAAAAGTTTTCTTCCTTTGTAATGCTATGCGTTTCACATCATGAATAAATTTAAAGCATATTTTTGAATGGAGCCCATGGCTTCATCTAATTATAAAAGGGACCTATGAAATATGAAAAGCTTAAAATATTCTTTATATAGAGGCCTTTTTAAGTTGTCTTCTGGTATTTTCTGTATAGAAATATCTCATTTTCCTGAACAATCAATATTGTTCTATATAAAAGATGCAAAGGATTTTGATGAAGAATTAGATTTTTTGTTTTTGCTCAGGAGTGCCAAGTTTTGTTAGTATCACGAAATACAATTTAATTGAAGTGTTTTTCTGGGGAGTGAGTCAGTTGGTATGTGTTCTGATTTTATGATGTTCTTTTGTTTCTGAAGAATATTTTGCCTACCTCTTCTTTCCTTCATGTCCTTACCCTAACAGTTCTGAGTTGCATGTTTTGTTTTGTTTGTTTTGTTTTCCCACTTACTGCTCCCTGAAAAGCCATGTCCCTAGGTTGCTGTTTCTAACCCTGTCACTCCTGAGCATTCCTCTCTGTCTGCTCACTGTAGCCAGGGTTTTGTTCCACAGGTACTTGGGTGACTTGTTTGCATCTAGTCATTCCTAGGTTTCATCTCCTTTTTAAGTGATGTGGATGTCTACTGATTTTCTGTAGTGGTTGGGTTTTACTAGATTTGCGTAAATTTTACTTTGTTATATTTTATGTCTTCTACTGAATTTTCACACATAGGGTATGAGTTATTTTCTTTGCATGTATTTTTATCGAATATATTCTCTCCTTTTCTTCAATTCCTCCTTCTATTCCCTCCATGTCTCCCTTCCTCCCTCTCTTCCTTCTTAGCTTTCAGAAATGTGAAGATATTTGGATTTAGATGGCTGCCATTGTCTTTAAGACAGGAAACCATTGAACTTAGAAATATATTATTAATGACATCCCTACTCGCCACTCAACACAGTACCTGAGGCACACACACACACACACACACACACAGCTTGTATCTTCCATCATGATCATTTTTTAAGTCATTATAGCTCAAAAGGTTTGTTATAAATTGAGTGCCTTTCTATTCAACTGGCAGCAGGTTGAATTCAATATAATAAATATATTATCATCAATATGAATTTGAGTTTGAAATATTTTCTGTCACATGAATGCTTTTGCTAAAGAAGTCTTAACAGAAAGGATTATGAAAGACTAATATTTTGTATATGCATAGCCAAAAAATTTATTTTATGTATATTTATCATGGCAGATTTTGTCTAGTATTTTGACATTCTCTCTTTCAAGATTTCTTAGCAATTGAATACTAATATTGCTTCAGTAAAATGTCATGAAAATGTCATTTATCTAAAGAAAGTATGCAAATAAGTGCACCAAAATTATGGTATTTGGAGAAAATGTTTTAAAGATATTAATATAACTTTATTTTTTGTTACAAGAGATTTCAGCTCTTTAAGATCTTTAAAGCAAATCCAAAATGAGTGTAAAGCCAGAGAATAAATAAAATTAAAAAGTAAGATAAGCATTCTATATACTTCTCATCATTTAAATTTTTTCTGAAAATAAATATTAAAACTTTTATGCCTTTAATTTGCCTTAATAGTCCAGTAGAAAGTATTGACATGAATTTTGTGTTGAATATTCTAAATTTAGGGAAAACATCTTGCATTCCGATTTTAATCAGACTCAAACCTCCCAATATATGTAAAATATCTCCCATTTGGTCACTAGCAATATTTCTGGGGAATGGATTGAGTTTGTGCTAAAGAATGGCTTCTTGCTATTATGAACCTCTTTTTCAACCAAGAGAACTAAGGGAATTTTGAGAATTTTATTAAACCACATTTGATACGCATGTTAGGTCTGAAAGCATTTCTAGCCAGTTACAAGTCCTCCTGTGCTCCATAGGACTTTTAGACCTTAAATGTTACCCAGAGAAGAACTTACATGATCTCTCATGTGAAATATGATGTCTTGTAGAGGACTTATGCCCACACACTACCCTTACTGTGCTCTTGCCACCAAAGGAGGCAAGTGCTGTTACTTTTCTAAAGTGCTTTCTTTTCTAAAGACTGCAGTGCTGTTACTGGCTTTCTACGGTGCACTTCATAGATGATAGTGAAAAAAAACCATGTCCTGATATCCTGTTTTATATTTCCCTTTTTTATCCCTCTGCACACATCTAATTAAACTAGTTTAAACAAGACAAACTTTTTTAAAAGACAAGTTATTTACACCCCATTTCCAACAGTAATCCTACAATGATGTTTATTATTTAAGACATTATGCTAAGTAAGTATATGAAACATCAAAAATATTTTTGATACTTTGACTTTGTGATTTTTAAAAAGATATACCATCAATTACATAAGCCAATCAAATAAAATCTTCTTGAAAACCATGAATAATGCTGTATACGCTACTCGTGTGAGTTGATGTATCATCCTACTAATTTCTTTTTAAAACTAAATTCTAAAAAATTCTAATGTTCTACTTATGTCAACTCAGTGCAATTAGCACGACTATTTTCTAATGGGTTCACTCTAATAGCACTATATTGATTATCCATTCCTTCTAATTTGCAAAAATGTTCAGTGGTAGAATTTCTCTTATTAGTTGTATATTAAAGCTTGTCTTCAACACACAAAAACAAGAGTTCTTTTTGATACAGAACAGGTTCCATTCAGATAACTGACTTCTCTGCATACATCTAATTAAACTGGGTTAAGTGAGACAAACTTACCAAAAAAAGACAAGTTATTTGCACTTTTTCCAACAGTAATCTCAAAAACCATGTTTAGTACTTAATTCGTTACACTTATGAGTATATGAAATCCTCAAACAATTGTTTAAAGCATTTATTAATCAAATACTAATTTACTTCAGTCTATGTTAAAAAGGAGAATGGTAAATAGAAAATAATAGCAATAGTTTTTCTGCAGAACTTAGGTTCTAACTAGGCAAACGATATTGTTCTTTGGTAAAAAAAAGCAATAAAAAAATTAAGCAAAAATTAAACAAAATATCTAATAATCTGTACCACAGGTCATTGATATATTGCCATAGTGTGAGCTATGGGATTATACAAAGTAATTTATGAGACAGAATAGGTCTAAGAAAATTTCTGAAAGTCAAAACATTCATGAAAATAGGAACAGTGTTAAGAATAAGCTCTAAGATACCATTCTATGGCTACCAGGATGTCTAAACTTGAAAAAAACAATGATCATACTTATCCTGAGGCAGAGTAGGAAGTGGAGTCATGTGCTATTGATAAGAATATAAAATGTCACAGTTGTTTTTTAAAGATAATTTCACCATATATTACAAAGTCAGACAGACTTCTGTTTCTCACTGTGATGTAAAAAGGGCTTGTTAGTTGTTAACTCCATACTTGCATGACAAGAACAGTCTAAGTAACCAAGAATTTTTCTTGGAACCAATGATAGCAGAGGTTAGAGGGCAAAGTATCACTCCCAGCTTGGAGAGACAGGGGAGTACAGAGTCACAGCAGAGATCAAATACCTGCAGCAACAGCCACAATGCCATAATTCAAAGAGCACTTGATGACGATTCTGAAGCCTTGCTGGAGCTCAGTGCCTATTATCAGAGGACAGAGGAGCTCTCTAGCCAGAGTCTGGGAGACTCAAACAAAAATCTGCAGGAAACCCAGAGGTTCTCATGCTGGAAAGCCAAGAAGCGCACATGTATTCAACTGGAGATGGAGGGTGAAATAACCAATGCAAAGCATAACTAGAGCATTCTCCAGAGCCAATGCGTGTTTTTCAGGGAAAGAGATTTGCCAGAGTCAATTTAGCCTTGGAGAATAAGACACATCTAACACTAAACTGTGCTATCCTTTCTGTGTCACCAGAGGTAGCTCATAACACTTCTGAATGTCTCCCTGTAGGACGCTCTACATGGAAATACTGGGATTTAACCATAAGGTTATGGAAAGAGCTCTCTTCCCCCCGTGTCTTCCACCACATCAACAGCACTGTAGGGCAAAGCACTATAATTCAGGATGAAGAGCCACATGCCTTGGAATCTATTTCAGAAAGAGTTCCCAGGGAAAACTGTGAGCAGACAAAAAGTGACCCTAGTGAGTTTGAATCTCCCGGAAACTCTAGGTAGAACAAACATGGATGAACCACAATTCCTGCCAGATTAACACAAACCTCACACTAAAGACTTGTTTATTGTAGTTCCTGTTACTCAAACATTGTTGGGGGGGCCAAAAACTTGGAATATCACAAATAGATATTAGCAGATAAAGGAATTTTAAAAGTGTTAAGATCATGTGATGGAATAATACTCCTCACTAAAAATGGATGGAACAATATGCATTGTTCTAAAACATGAATTATACTGATTGATGGGAGGTAGCTAAGAAGGGCATGTACTTGATGCTATTCATAAAACAGTTAGAGAAAATAAAGCAAATCTAGCAGCAGAAAGTGCTTTTCTGTAGTCAGAATGGTATATAAGACCAGGTGAGAAAAAAAAGCTTGTAAAGAGGTGTAAGAAAAGTTTTAGTGGTGAAGGACAGGTTCCATTGGTTTAATTATGATGATACTAGGTATATGTATTGCTAAACTTATCCAACTGCAATCTCCAGTTTTAGGAAGTTATTCTGGGAATCAGTTGTACAACAATGATAATTAAAAATCATTTACTTTCCTGCTAGGGAGTAATATCTGTAACATGAGTAATATAAAATTATTTCCAGTATAATTTCATTTTGGTAAATGCATGTAGGCTTAAAATGGCAATTTTCAGCATGTACACTATTCTCACTAGAGATTTTAGATCAGCAAATACATCTGATAAAACAACTCTGGCACACCACACACCCCCAGTGCTTTATTCTCTTGGGAGGTCATTTTTACAGGTAGTCAGTATGCTTCTAATTTTATTCATTAACATTTCCTAAGCAAATCTTTTCATCTAGTCTATTTGCAAGGAAAGATGCATTCTCCATCTTTAATTTTCATTAAGTCTCCTCTTTTCTCTTATTTTTGTTCTAATACTAGCAGATCTTCTGAGGACAGTCTTTCTTCTTGTAACCTAAAGAACGCATTCATGTGGGAAATCTTTTTCTTCTCTGTCAGATCTCATCTGTCCCCCAGTTTCATTTCATTTTTACTTAAGATAGACATGTCTTTCTTATGTATATGCTGAGTATCTCTTCAAGGGAAAAAGCTGGCAATTCCCACAGACAATTGTCAAGACTACTTCATTCCCAGGTCTATAATCTGGGACCTTTGTCAGGTCCTAAACCCACCTGGCATCTTTCTTTTTATTTTCTCATTGATATTTCTGGATATTGTCCTAATCCACATTGATGGATAAACTTCTTAGTTGCCTGACATAAGATATTTTTCAGTAACTGGAAAAATTCCAATTTCCATGAAGCAAAACAAAGAGATAATCAAAATTTCAAAAAAAAAAAAAACCAGTAACAGATTTAGAATATCTGGACAAATTCACTCATGAGAACAATAAGCATATTTTAAAAAAAAACTTAAAAGCATCCATAGTTAAACAAATAAATATCTAGATTACTAAACTCCATTGGTACCTGCCAAAGTGCTTGGATCAAAGTGTTACTCAACCTACTATGATAACTATTCAAAAAAGAGGGCTTGCATGAATAAAATTATGGTCTTACACTGAGTAAATGAAGGGGATATATTAAACAAGTGATAGTGAAACTAAATTGGAGTCTTGGCAAATATCAGTAACCAGCAGAGATAAACAAAGCTGAAGTGTGATTATGGAGAAAGTATTTAACTTGGGCATCATTCGGTGTTTTTAGCATTGGGTAAAAAGACAATAGAAAATAATATTCATTAAATTTTGAAAACTGAAAAGATTAGAGGTATTTAATGTAATCAATAATAAAATGCCGGAAAGTTTTGATGATGGAAATGTAAAACTTCTGATTTCACAAATTTACTGAAGGATATTTTATTCATAGTTATTACTAAAGGAATGTGTAATGCTGAAAGTCGTACTTATGCTCTGGGAATTTACCATTGTACACAAATGAAGATGATGTAAATAAGTGACTAAAAAAAGAAATAATAGAAACTACAAAGTAGATGCTTAGAGATAAGGAAGGAGATTATGGAAGGGTGGTGGAAAGGAGGGAGAGGAAAAGGAAAAGGAGAAAGTTCAAGAGATTTAAAACAATCCAGATATGTTATATGTTCATGTCAGTTCCCTGACATGAACATCATTATTCTGTATTCAAAACATGCACAAAAATAGATGATGATGATTTGTTCATAGGTTGTTACGGAACATTGCTATTTCTCAAATGTTCTATATAGTTCATCATACTTAATCCATTTTTTTTCTCACTGTCTCTCCTCTCACATACACACAATGGCAACAACCAAGTCTGTGACTAAAATCAAATAAATCTCCACATTAAAAACATCAGAAAATTAAAATTTCCAAAGTTAAAAAGCTCATGGGTATGTTAATAGTCCAAGTGGGAGGTAGTATTGGACACCTGGCAGTCCTGATTTCATAACCCACATTTTTAACTAAAGTAATATGTTACCTACTTACCTGAAAAATGACCTTCAAGATCATTTTCAATTTGCATAATTCAATATTATACAAAGATCAAGCAAATAGTACATAACAATAGAAACCAATACCCGTCCTATCCATGAAAACTGTAAATGCAAAAACTGTTTTATTGCCACATATGCTATACAGACAATATGACTCTGGGTGTAAACTTTCTTACTTCATTTCTTCACCTATTATTTGTTTCCTTCTGGTAAACGGTTTAATATTTTCACAAATAAAAATGAGTTCCAGAAGTTGTATGTTAGTAAAAATTGATGTGCTTGAACATAATACCTCTTTTATGAAAGTATCATTACATTTTTATTATTGTCAGAAATAAATCTTTTTATTCTTTGCAAACTACCAAAACAGTAAACAAATAACTTAATTTACAAGTAAAATAAAAGTGTTGCAGGTGAGGAATGCCATACCTGGGCCTGAATTTGAGCACTGCAGGACAGCCTTTTAATTGCCCTGTTACTGTACTTGTCTCAACCTGTGTTTCACTGGGCAGATGGTGCATTTTCTTGAGAGTCAGTACTTTTCTAGGGTTTTTACTATGTTTCAATAAAACTCGGAATTTTGAAATCGGCTTTCCTTAATTTAAGCCATTGTACAGTTGGCAGTCAGTCCTACTGGGACCTTTTAAACCACAGGAATCATCATCTATGATGCTGGCATCTGGGGTCATCAGAGGTTAATGTCATTTTGCAAAGTCACAGCGCAATCATTTTGTAAATTGCATTCTTCCAGAGATTTCTGACTAAATCTGAAGATGAAAATGCCTTCTTCAGTGTTATCAGCAGAGTAAATTGTCTTCCTGCCAATGTTTGCCGTTTAAAATATTTCATCAACATTGAAAGTCAATTTTGCAAAGGCCCTTAGACCTAGCAAAAATACCAAATGCCTTTGATCTAATTCTAGGAGGGAAGTGAAGTAAATTCCAGGCACTCATTTTGAGAGCTTTAATTTCATGTTTTATTTTGGAGTTTATGGATCACTTGGCAATCAATTCATAGGAAACAAAAATAATTATCTCTAAAATGCTAATTTCTGTATGCTACAAGGCTGAGGGAGGTTAGTCCTATTTAAAATGCATGGAAAATTTCCCAGCACATCATTATTATTTCTTACAAGACCTTCATGGAATTTAATATAATTTTAGTAGAACTATGTCCAGGAAGGAATGACTACAGATTTGGAGTCAAGAGACAGGCTTTCAAATCACTGTTTATTACAACCTAACTTCCGTCTGCTCTGCATGATAATTAATCCACCAGAGAGTCAAACCTGCTCTCAGCAACTGAGATGCTAACATAATGCTCACCTGGTAGAAACATGTGTAATGTATATGAACATGCTTTCTGAACATGAAAGTAGTTGTTAATCACAATTAACATTTCTACTTTCTGATAGAATTCAATGCTCTCTGATCTGTGTGCCCTGGGAAATCACCCCAAACAGTACAACAGCAGAAATCAGATTTCATATGTGTTTGTGATTTAAGCTTTCAGTGTTTTTCAAAAGCTCATATGATTTCTTCCCAAAATCTCAGGAAGAACTTTTTCTCTCAGCTAAATTCCCCAAGGGAGAGAGTACCACAAAGAGGGAAAAAAACACAGTGAAAAAATTCACAAGACTGTCTCAACTATATATTTTCCAAATTATCTTGACATTATTGTCAGAAAAACTATGCCATAGTTACATTTTATAGTAACCATTTTGAACATATGCATCTTTCTTTCACTTCACATCTATGACCTTTACATTCAAACAGATACCTAATTATTTTAGTAACATTCAAATTCCATTACTTCTCAATTCCTAGGAACCAGAAGTAACTTTCAATCTGTACTCAGAACACAGAACCAAGACACAAAAGCCAGCGTCAAGGATAAAGCAGATGATTTATCCACCAGTTTCCTCAAGACCCAGATCTTTAAGTAAATTGCAGCTATGGCATGAATAGTTATCTCCATTAAGCACCATCTCCACAACCCTATGTGCACAGTTGGCCCTACTCCCAGAATATGCAGCGCAAGTAAATCCTAACCCACTAACGATTTTTCTAATCATAATTTGTTCATTACATTTGTCTAGTGTTTTTAACTCTCGTAATGAAGTAAAGAATAACCAACCAAAAAAGGCTTTGCTTCATCTGTGTTGTGTTACATTCTGTTTAGGAAGTTGGTATCACTTTAATACTCTATTAATATTATCAAATTCCATTAACATTATGATATTTGCATTGTCGCTCCAGTTGTTCTAGATCTGTGGCAAAATGATGACCATGTATGCAACAAAATTTGACATCAAGGTAAATCTGTTCTATCTAAGAGACATAGTTGAATACAATTTTTAATAAGGGATATGTGACCCATGTATAAATATATGCATGACCAGTACTAGTTTTTATGAAAATGTAAGCACTGTGTTCACTTAAAGAATGTCTACTATTTTAAAGCCACATAATTTACATTACTTGTACATCCCTTCCCTCAGTGTATCTTCCTCTGTGTAGACAGTCATCATTTCCCTCTGAGTTCTTGCTCAGATCTGAGACAGGAACCTGTGTTAGGATCCATCCGTACTTCCCAAGATGCTGCTGTTAGTGACTTAGGACAGCGCTGATTTACTGTGCTCACTAGTTCTGTTGCTCACAGTTTGTGTCTGCAAAGGCTCTGGGGGCTCAGCCTGGAAGACTGAAACTGCTAGGGTGACTAGAACATCTGGAGGCCTTTTTTTTACTCATTTGGTTTCCTAGAGAAGATGAGGGGAGTTCATGTCTCCTAGAAGGCTGACTGCAACTCTGCTCTGTCCTCTCCCTGTGGAGTGGGCTTCTCACAATGTAATCAACATCACTCCAAGATTGTGTGAGATGGGCTAGTTCAGAAGATCTCTCTGTTCCCATAGAAACATTTGTCCCCAAAAGGAACACTTTTCCACTGCCAGTGGGAATGTAGACTGGTGCAGTCACTATGGAAATCAGTATGGAGATTCCTCAGAAGACTATGATTGGAAGTTCCATTCAATCCAGCTATTCCCCTTCTGGGTGTTTTCCCAGAAAAGCTGAAAAGGTCATGTTACAGTGATGTATGTGCACTCATATTCATAGCAGTACAATTTGTAATAGCTAAATCTTGGAAACAATCAAAATGCCCATCAACTGCAGAATGGATGAAAAAGATGTGGTATTTTTATGCATTAGAATATTACTCAACTGTAAAAAGGAAGATCTTGAGACTTTCATAGGTAAATGGAGGCAACTGGAGACTATCCTCATAAGTGAAGTAAATAAGAATCATATTTGAAAATATCACATTGTCTCTCTAGTGTAAAAGTAATAAAAACTGTAGGAGTAATAAGATCCAAAATGTGTAATAGCTATTTTAAAAAAGAAAGGGAAGGAAAGTGCTCTAAAGGATATAACTGCATGTATGTTTAAGTGTGTAAGATAGATGACAATATTACTAAGTTTTTGTTGGATCATTGAGCAGAACAGTTTCCACTCTCATTGTTTGATTGTCTACTTATTATGCTTTAATTTTGTAACTTAAGAGGACAATATGTGATTTATCAACTAATGATTTCTTAGCATTAATTTTTTTTGAAATTTTGTATTATTATTTCTACTTTTTGTTTTTTTTATTTGTATAAATTAAAAAAAAAACATTTGTCCCCAGGGGACTCAGCACAAACCCTAGAGGGCTTCACTTTAAAATTATCTGAGTCACACAGTTTGTGCTGTAAACTAATCTATCATTCTTTTAAACATGGTCTCTATTCCTGTCTTTGACCAAATATATGTATCACCTTCTCCACTTTCAGGAAAGCACATTCCTAAAAGTTCTCTCTCAAAGAAATCATGGGAACTGAAAGGTTTCTGCCCTAGTATAAATTACTGAATATTATGGCAGTGGTCTAACATAGCGGAAGGTCAAAGCAAAAATGATACTTTCCCTGATGACCACTTCCTCCTTCCTCTCAGCCTTGATTACAACTTCCTCTTTTCTTTCCTGCACATACTCAAAGAAAATTACAATCAGTTCCTCATGCATCATCAATGCCTATTTCCAACTCAACTTCTGGCCAGAGGTTATAACACCTCCCACCATGCGTGTCTCTGGTCACGGTAGAAACCCAGCCCCACGAGTTGTACACTCCTCTCCACACAATAAAGGCTTCCTTTTTCTTTCTTTTTGCCTATTGTGCCAGAAAGCCCTAATTCACTGTTCCATCATCAGTGGGTCAACAGAAGTTTCCGTACGGAAAACTGAGATGGTCTAAGGTTTTGGGTCAGCAGAAGTTTCCGTACGGAAAACTGAGATGGTCTAAGGTTTTGGCATGGAGTTTTATTTATGTGTCCATGATCTGTCTCCTTGGTTATTATGGAATATTTGCTCACAGGAAAAGAAGATGTTTTTGGTGTGATATTCAGCTACAGGACACATGCTAATAGACTGGACGGTGTGACTTGTATTGCTCACTGTACTGAACACTAATCCAAGCCTTTCTCTATAAAAAGCCTTTGGAAATATTTTTTAACTCTTAGATTAATGGATGATAAGTGTAAGCAAAAATATTCAGTACTTGCACATACTGTGTTTTCTAATTCTTTCAAAATCCCATGTCTCCTTTTTTGTGTTTGATAGAAGCATTTCTTAGAACAAGCAAGAAAAAGAAAGGGAATTTGCAAAAAACCTAATGCAGAAAAACCCTGAAGTCCAGCAAACAGGTAACCACACTTCCACCTTGACATTAGAGACTGAGAAACCTTTTTTTTTTTTTTTTTTTTTTGTGCAGGGGATCGAATTCATGACCTTGTGCTTGCCAGGCAGGTGCTTAAGCCACTGAGCTAAATCCCCAGCCCAGCTTAAAAACCCTGCTTCAGAGCTCAAATGGCTTTAGGCAGTGGTAATTACTATTATTATTACTGTTACTATTATGATGATGAGGATAGTGACATTTTCATCATTTGGCCATCATGGTGTTTGTGTATCTTGCATGCAGACGGCAAAGAAGCGGGAGGAGCAGACTGAGTTATAACACAGCCCTGATAGGAAGATCTCCCCTTCCTGAGGAGAAAAGTTCATTTTAATTGGATTTCTAAGCTTTGAAGTCTCCATTTTTGTCATCCAAGGTAAATATACCCTCAAATATACCAGATAACAGATAGATCTCAGAGAAACAGAATCATCGCTGCTAATAGAAAAATGAGTCTCAAATCTAAGTACTTAATGTAAAGCTTAACAAGAAAAAAAATCCCTAGAATTTAAAAACTTTCTGTGGATGTTTAAGACTTTGCTAAGACAAGTAACAAGTATTAGCTGCACAATAAAGCTTTCTATGTATGGCTTATAGATTTATCTTCAAAAAATCCCTTAGGACAGAATGAAACACATTTATTTTGAATCACTTCATATATAATGAGTTCTAGGATTAGGTTCCCAAATGGTGAAACAAACTTGCATGTTTCAAATCAAATTATCCTATTTAATCCAGGCATGTAATTAATCATTTCTTTATATGCTAAATGAGGTACTCCTCTCAAGCCTTTTTGGCTAATTCATCACAGGCAGAAAAAGTCACAGAGAAAAGAATGGAGAAGGTGAATGCTATCAGTGACCATTTCCAAGCAACAGTTATCAGGGACCCTTGCAACGAGTCCCAACCTCCTGCCAAGAATTACACACTGTGAGAAAGAAAAAGAGCAAAAGACAAGAACTCCAAGAAAAATGAGGATCAGGGACCATCAGTGTTCTCTGGGAACGAACACCAGACTCTCCAGCTTGCCACTATTTTATTAGCCAGTGCAATGGGAGGAGGATGGTGCTTTTCCTGAAACAGCATAGAAGTAGTGGTTGAGTAGGCAAGTTTAACATTCAACGAAACAAGTTAAGATTCACCCTCACACCTGGGTGCCAGTTTTCCCTGTACTGTCCTCAGCAGTCTTCATCTCGCTCTGTGAATATTACAGCCTCATTGACCACCTTGATGGTCATCTTAGCAGTGACTAAGAGGACACAGGATTTTTTTCTATGTTTCCAGCCCACAAGTCAGGGCAGAGAGGCCTCGGACAGATACTATGTCAGTTTAGCATTAGTGGTCTCCAACAAAACTATCCTACTTCATTCAGGCATGAAATTAATTACTTTTTTATATTGTAAATGAGGTAATCCTCTCAAGCCTTTTTTGTTAATTCATCACAGTCAGAAAAATCACAGAGAAAAGAATGGAGAAAGGGAGTGGATGGGAAGAATACTTGGGGAAAGTTACTTAATACTTAGATCTTTGGGATTCCCACTTTTTGGCATGAAAGTAATCAAACCCCATGAAAGATCAGGCCTCTAAAAGCATCTAAGGATCCAAGAGGCAAAAAAAATATAATAAATATTTTCTATTCATCAGACATAATAGTAAGTAATCCACAAGAATGGAAAATAATCATACCAGCTTGGAATTCAATGTTGTAGTCTGGAAGTAACTATCATTTATAGAAAGTTTTCAAGGTAGAAAATCAATACCCAAAGTCAGTCACTTTTCTGTTTATCAGCAATGAATGGTTGAAGTTTGATATTAAATTCATAACACTATTTATAATTCATCAAAAATGAAACACATATGAATCTAACAACTATGCATGAAATCTGTATAAAGACCACTACAAAATTCTTAAAAGATAAATATCAAAAAAAGAATTAATCTGTGTTCACATGCAGAAATCATCATGCTGATGAGATATGAGTTCCTAATAACTTATATATTCAGTTCATTGTCAGTCAAAGTCCCAGAAATGTATTTTGAGGATATAGACAAAATGATCCTAAAATTTACATGAAAGGGTAAAAGATCCAGAACAGATAACATAATATTGGGGAGAAAAATAAATAAATTGAAATACTGACATTATGTAACTTGAAGACTTATTAAAAACTTTCAATAATTACAACAGCATGATATTGATAAAAGACAAGCCAAATAGATCAGTGCAACAACTCTGTAACCTCTACCTGCAGCCGTCTACCCTGCACACAAAATCTGCTCATCCTGAAAAAGGAACAAAGACAATAAATGTGAAGAAGAGATAGGCCTGGAAAAACCAGGCACCCATGAGAAAGAGGAAAATGAATCAGAATGTAGATTCCAAACCTTTTACAAAAATTGGTTCAAAACAGATCACAGACCTAAATGCAAAATATAGAACTCTAAAATTCCCAGTAATTTGCTTAAGAGAAAAATTTAGATTTCATTATGTCTTCTTAGACATAACACCAAAAGCGTAGTCTATCTCAAAAAAAAAAAAAAAGAATCCCTATTATCTCAAACTTCATTGAAATATAAACTTTGTACTCTGTGAAAAACGTATTAGGAGAATGAAAAGACAAATTGTAAGAAAATATCGTCAGGCACGCATCTGATAAGTTCATGTGTCCAAAATATCCAGGAAAAAATATTTTAAAATTCAACAAGAAAATAAAAAAACTAGAAAAATCTGAATACTCATTCATATATATTGTAATAATATTCATCTTACATATAATATGGCAAATAAATACATGAAAATGTCCCACATCATTAAAGAATTACAAATTGAAACAAGAGTGAGATACAAACACAGACTGCTTAGAATGACCAAAACACAGAGCACTGATAGCAGCCACAAATGCTGGTGAGAACATGGAGCCCTGGAAACTCTCTTTCATGCTGGTGGGAATGCAAAATGGTACAGCCACTTTGAAGACAGCTTAGTAGAAATATTATCTTATCATACTATCTTGGTTGTCTATTCAAGAGGAGTTGAAAACTTATGTTTACACAATTGTCTTCAAAAAATATTTATGACAACTTTGTTAGTAATTCTTAAAATTTAGATGCAAACTAGATGTCCTTCAATAGGTAAACCTGTAAGCTATGTTACATCCATACGGTGGAATATTATTCACTGATAAACAGAAATGTTATTGAGTTACAAAAGACATAGAAAAACATTGATGGGCATGGTAAGCAAAAGAAGCCAGTCTGAAAAGACTGCATAGTGTATGATTGCAACTATAACCATGAAATTTTACAAAAGGCAAAACAGGAAGCAACAGAAATATCAGTGGTTGCCAGGTAATCAGGAAAGAAGAATGCCATGAACATGTAGAGTACAACACATTGCTGGTTAAACTACTGTGCATGACCTTGAAATGGTGGTTCCATGGCATTATACATTTGTCAAAACCTATGGAATTGCACAATTTAAAAAGCAAATTGTAATGTAAACTGTGAACTTTTATAATAATGCATCTATATTGGGTGACGTTTCATAACAATTGAATCTCACTAATGTGTAAATGTGGTGGTACAAATATATTTATTTTCTTAATAATTGAAGAAAGATAACATATAGGGATGTGACTTACAGACATGCACATGCAGATATGAACTTTATTAGGAAAAGATAATAATTCACACAAAAAGTGACATACAAAACATATGGCATATCATCAAATGTGAATGGACTTACAGCTTCAATTAAACATTGCACCAAGAAAGCTCATTCTACCAAAAAAACCTCACAATCCAAGCAATATGATTCATAAAGATCAAAAATTAAAGAGAGACAAGTATATTCCAAGAAAATACATATTATGGTAGATACTGTAATTTTAATATCAGAGCAAGTGGAATAAATAATTTAGTTCTGAATTAGAATGACAATCAGGTAGGAAATCTGTATCATATAAGAAAATTTACAGCAGTTGGGATAAAGTGCTTTGGCACAAAGATAAACAACCAAAGTAATTTAATATAATATATAGCCTAGAAGCAGACGCACGCATATATTAAAGCTTAATTCATAACTGAGCTGCTGCAGAGGTTTACCGAGGACATGTCTGCCTCTCCAATAAATTTTTCTGGGAAGTTCTGCTACCTACTCAGGAAACAAAAAATAACAACTCTTTTGTAAGGCATAAATACCCAAATGTAAATGTAAATTCACAAACTGCATAAGAAAATATAAAAGAATATATCGATAAAATGAGCCTAGAATATGTGATGTGTTCTTTCACTAAGTGAAAAGAGCTAAAACAATAAAAATAAATTCAAAAATTTAATTATATTAAAAACACAAAATTTCTATTAGCAAAAAAGAAATATGAAAGCATGCCAAAAACTGAAATAAGATATTTGAAAAATAAAGATATATCAAAAGAGTAGTGTTCAGAATAAAAATCAAATGTTTGCTATTCATGAAGACATAATTTCCATACTTCTAAAGTGAGGGAAATATTTCACTAGCACCTTCTAGAATAAAATATTAATTGATAATAAAACCGAAGAACAGTCAGTCTCTATAGTGTACTAAGTGAGGATTTTGTGTCTTAAGTAGAGAAAAAAAAGCAGGCAGTAGCAATTTCTACAAATACTTAACTGTACCACACTAAATGTTTAGATTTCTTTCTTCATCTGTCAAAAGAGGGCATAGGATGACCTTAAGGATCAAATAAAATACATTGCAAGATGATGACTTGGATTTCTACATCCCCAAACTCTTATAGAAATATTTATAAATACCATATAAAATATGTACTGTATAGAATGTTCTACTGGGACCTACAAGGAAACCAATGTTCTCATACTTCTCTTTTTAGTAGTAATTTACCATAGGTGTAAGAAGAAGAGAAACTAGTAATTCAAACAATCATTGAAAAGAAAATCCTCACCAAATTTAACTTGTGGAAAAAATCATCTTAAGCTAAGTCTGATTGTGGCGAAGGAATATCACTGAAGCAACGAAACTCTCCTCACTGAAGCATGATGCGATCTCCTCCTCTGGAAGGTTTAATCTTTCTAAAATGATCAGAAGAAATAAGTCAATGTCACAATGTACGTTGTGCCACTTGTTTCACGGCTTTATGTTTCCACCTTTCAAATCCAACTTTTTAGCACCATGTTCGGGCTATAATGAAGGGTTCATTGAAACATCTTCTGAAATAATTTCCATACAGAAATGTGTTTTTAAGATGCTCTATGAACCATTATGTTAGATCATTCTTCTCAAACAAATCGCCACATAGGTTTTTTTCACTCTCATAATCAAGTGGATAGACAGAGCATGATTTTATCCCACAGCATTTCACCTATCATGTTATTTTTATAGCATATGCTTGTGGCTTTTTGTTATTAAGAATGCTTAATGGGATATTTTCCTTCTTAATAAATGTTCAGGTAAAAATTAGAGTATTAACTATAGGCACTATGAAAGACAGCAGATCTCAAGAACTTCCTCATGGCACATGATTGAAACTTTATACACTTATTGAACAATATCTGCCCTTTCCCCCATTTCTGGTCTCTGATAACCACCATTCTCCTCTCTACACCTGTGAGTCTATTTCAGACACTTTGTATACGTGGACTAATGCAGCATTTGTCCTATAAATGGCTGACTTTGCATAGCATATCTTCAGGATCTATATCTATTTTCATACATTAAAAAACAACATTTACTTTATAGCACATAGACATCTTATTGCATATAAACATCAGGTTTTCTTTGCCCAGGGATCTGCCCGTGGATTTTCAGGTGGTTTCCACACCTCCAAGATTATAAATTGTGCTGCATCTAACATTGTGGTACTTGGACCTCTTCAGGTCTTTGCTGCCCATGCTTCTGTGCAAATACCCAGGATGAGCACTGTGGCATCATGTGGCCGTTCCACATCCCATTTGTTCAGGAGCCTCCACACCAGTTCCCTTACAGGACACATTATTCTATATTCCCACTACCAATGTGCAAGAGTTACAGGTTCTCCATCTTCACCAATACTTTGTTTGTTGGTTTGCATTTTTTGTAATTACTATTTTACCAGACATACAGTGATATTGTAGTTTTCATTTGCATTTTTTGATGGTTTGTGACATTGAACAGCTTTCTGTATACCTGTTGGCCATTTCTATGTCATCTTGAAGAAATATCTATTCAACTCTGGCTCATTTTTCAATCAGATAATGAGTTATTTACGTATTTTTGAAATTTGCTTCTTACCTGATGTACAGTTTGCTAAGGTTTTCTATCATTTCATAGGCTGTCTTTCATTTGTTAATTGTTTCATTTGCCCTGCTGACATGTTTTGGCTTAATGCATCCCCACTTGCCTATTTTGGGTTTTTTTTAAAATCAACTTTGATGTCATATCCATAAAATAATTTCCAAGACACAATTCAAGAAGGTTTTCCTCTATGTTTTCTTCCAAGAGTTTATAGCTTAAGATCAAGGGTGTCAGGGTTTAGCCCACTTTGAGTTGATTCTTCAAAGACATACAGGTTAATGGAGCCTCCAGTGGAAGGAGTGTGCAGAGAGAAGGCTGGTGGCTCCAGGCAGCGGTAGAAGTGGTGACAGCAGAAGTGGAACAAACCATGGACAGGAAGTAACCTGTGGCGAAAGGGGGAAGAAGTGATAGTGGAGACAAATCAGAGAGGAAAACTGTGACTTTTTAGGTTTTCCATACTGACAACATTGTTCAAAACACGAAGTATTTTTACAAGCATGTGCACACTGTCAGCTGCTGCCTGGTATGATGTGTAATAAGTCCAGTGTGAGCAGAACTGTTAGGAATGAAGATTAAGCTCATGATCACAATATGGGCTAAAGTAGTAGCACATTTTAGAACCTAGAATACAAACAAAATCATGGCTAATGGACCATATAGCAGAGAAACCCAAAATATAAATAAAAAGTAAAATAAAAGGAAATGGGGAGATCTTTTTCAAATGGGAAGGTGAACAAGAGATGGAGGGAAGAAGGAAAAAGGATTTAGAAAGATTTTTAAAAAATGGAAGTAGGGCATTTTCAAATGGGAATGGGATTAAGATTTGGAGGAAACAGGGAGGGATGGGAGGGAAAAGGAACAAAAAAAGAATTAAAATGCATTGTGTACATGTACAAATTGCCCATGACAAATATAATCATGTACTACACATATATACACATAAAAGTACATTAATTAAAAATAAAAAATTAAACGCAAAGAATGTCCCTATATTTTGTAGTCATGCTGCCGTGACTTGGAAGTTTTGTTGCATAATGTGTGAATTTCCCAATTAAACATGTTATCATTTGTTTCTTGAATGTTTGTTCTCTGTCTTTACTTCTGTAGGGGGAGTGTAATAATAACAGAAAAGAAAAATAGGAGCTCATATAGATATTGAGGACTTGTGACATGCATAGCTACCATTTCCAGTTAGGTTTGAATACACTATCTTTATAAAACCCTATCAAGTAAGTTGCTATTACCCTTATTTCATTGATGAGGAAACAGATATGGAAATAATGCACAACTGATAAATTAGGTCACACATTTAATAAGTGACAGAAATATAATTCATAACCCTTCATGAAATTTGCTACTAATGAAAAAAGAAAACCTGTAATAGTCAAGGTGGAGCTATACAGAAAAATCTAAATACCACAGTGTTCTTGTTACTTGCCTGAAAGCCCTCACCAAAACCCATCGCAATATATATAGTTGCTTCCTGTGTGACATAATGTTAGAGCATGTACTATAAATTAATGAGGTAAATATTTGGAAGTGCCAGAAATATGTTCTGTGTAGAAACAATACAAAGCAGATGGAGATAATTTGATACGCTGTGTGTGTAGGAGCCGAGACAGTTCAGACATGGCATGGCATGCCACGTGACCTGGGATGGCTAGGAGGAAATCGAGGATAGCTACAGAACCAGGCTGTAACCAGAGAAAATCCACTTAAGGGAAGGTGTATTTTGGCTTCCAGTTTCAGCCAGCTTGGTTAGTAGCTTTGCTCTTGAGCCTGTGGTGAGACAGCATTACGGCAGGGGTATGTGACAGAGAAAGCCGTTCCTCTCATGGAGCTGGGAAGCAGAGAGGAAGAGATCTACACCCCACAGCCCCCTTAGAGGAAACACCCTCGGAGACCTGGGCCTCCACTGGCCCCACCTCTTGAGGGTTTCCACCATCCTCCAAGAGAGCCAGCTGAAGACCAGGCCTTCAGCTTGTGGGCATTTGGGTGCCATTCCCGATGCATACATTAGCACCTCTTATCAGCTGAAAAATGTTTGCTGGTCACTTTCTTGCTGCCCTATGACACATAGCTCAAGCTCGGGGTCATGACATCTTCCTCTGCTTGAACAACTTTTTCTTCTTTAGGCTGTCCCTGTCCTGCTTATTTTTATCATGCCTCATCTTATATGTCACTGCATCTAATCCCAAATTATTAGGTTGAGTATTTATAAGCTAATACAGTTTACCTGCCACAGTGTGGTTGCTGTTAGAGTATAACCTATTTTAGTTAAAACTAAAAGTGGTCACTACTGGACGATAGATGAAGAGTGGTGAAGAGTTTCTAGAGGTGGACACTGCACAATCTTCACTTTGTTACTGTTCTGTACCGAGCTGAAATTCTGTGCTGGGCTAAGTCAAACTGCAGCGCATTTTGATCATGGAACTGTCGACCTAAATTAGGCATAGGATGTTAAGCATGTGATTATTTGTGTGAATGCATTTGCATGGTGAGAAGATCTGGGAGGCTTCCATTGAAATATGTGGACCACAACCACAAAATGAAGAATTAGGAGTAATATGAGTATAAAAGTGAAGAAAAACCCAAGAGTGAAAATCAGGTGGGATAAGTAGGAATGGCAATAGATCCTGGAGTAAAATTTGCTGAAAGACTATTCTATCCCAACTGAATGATGTATAAAACACTCCCAGAAATGAGATGTTTACATATATAACTACAAAGGAGATTAAAAGTTATCAAAGTCAGAAACAATTGCAAAGTTCAAGAAAACACATGCACTTTAAGAAATATAAACATGAGCAGAGCCCTTTGCAGTCTCACTGAATGTCTACTATGTATCTTTTAATTTTGTAACTTGAACAACTACATCCAAGATGACAATATGTAACTTATCAACTAGTGATTTCTTGGTGTTTTTTTCTATTTTGTTCTTTTTCCTTTTAGAATTCTGTATTGTTGCTACCCTCTTTTCTTTTGTTTTTTTTTTCTCTTTAAATAAAATTTTAAAAAAAGAAAAAAAACATAAACCATTGTGTGTGTGACAGAGAGATCAATAAAAAAAGAAGATAAAAAATGAGACGTTACACAAAAAACTGTTACAAACAAAAAAATAAATAAATAAAGATGCTCCAGAGTCTACACTTTACCTCTATGTCCACGCCAAGATAAGTAAGGAGCTTTGTGATGTACACAATATGTACCAGCAAGATGAACAATGTGTTCCTGAGACAATATTATTCTAGGATAAAAATAAGACTATACTGAGCAAAACTCTAAATGTACTGTGCTGTAAAAGATATCATATCTTATAAGAGGGTCATTTGGAAAAATGGAAATGCGAGAATATTGAAAA
Organism: Hydrochoerus hydrochaeris; assembly: GCA_004027455.1. Taxonomy (NCBI): domain Eukaryota; kingdom Metazoa; phylum Chordata; class Mammalia; order Rodentia; family Hydrochaeridae; genus Hydrochoerus; species Hydrochoerus hydrochaeris. The sequence continues at coordinate 122,673 of PVLA01005247.1, read as the reverse complement.
TGTATGGAATGGTTTATAAGCCAGTGTTAAACCATTATCTCTTATAGAGCTCTGATTTTTGTTCAGCTTTTACTGAAGATAAAATGTTTTAAAGACCTTGAATATGTTTTTATATTCTAGATGATAGCAGGAAAATGAATTATTCAAAGCAAATATTAATGTCAACCTCTAGCTGCCTGAGGGTATCCTGTTTTCCCACAAGGAAATTTCTGCTTTATTTGTCTTGTCTTTATGAAATATTTAACAGATGTATGATAGCTATTCTCAGTTGCTCAGTAATGAGTTCAGTATATTTTCAAGCAACTGGAGTATTCACTCACTATTTTGGAAGGAGCTGGGTTGTGTCAGTAGCATATATATCTTAATAACGTATCTATCACTTGTCACACTTGACCAAATCTGAGAACATTTTTGAAAGACAAGATTCTTAATTTCTTATCCTTATTGACGTGAAACTCAAGATAGTTAGAATTGTAGAATAATGAGGATTTCAGGAGATATCAACATTAGCTCTCTACCAAACCAGGGGGATGTTAAGACAGTTTGGAATATTTGGGAAAAGTAAGTAATTATATGAAATTGAAAGTTGTGCATGAACACACGCGATGGTCATTTACACATACAGTAAGCTGGGAGAGAGAGAGGTTTTAGCTAATCTAGATTAATTTTTTAAATCATTTTAGATAAACTCACTTTGACTTATGAAAGTGTCCAGGGGGTCCTACTTGTACAAAACAGAAGGAAGGTAAAATGTCTCACTGTAATTCTCACACTCTTCCTCTTCCCCCTAAAGCAGTCAATTTAGCTTTTGAAGCTTTAATAAACACAGGGAAATCCACCATATGCTCACTTCTGCTTTTTCCCAATCCTTCATTATATCGGCAGACGCTGAGGGGCGTGACTATCTCTCAAGGAGTCTGTCCCTAAATGAAGACTATCTCCCCTTACTTATGTCTTCAATTTCTTTTGGAAGTATTTTATGGTTTTTAGTATATCTTGCACTTCCTTGGTTAAGTTTATCCCTAAGTATTTTTTCTCACATACTATTCCAATGATGTAGGGTATAGAACAACTACTGATTTTTCAAATGTAAATTTTGTATATGGAAATTCCTCTAAAATTTTTGTTTGTGTTAACAGATTTTAATAAGTCATATATAAAATCAGGACATTTGCAAACAGAAACAATTTACCTAATTCTTTGCTGATTTTGATGTGCATTCTCTCCTCCTCTCTTCTTCCTCCTCTCTTTCCATCTCTCTCTGCCTCTGCCTCTGTGTCTTTCTCTGTCTGTCTCTCTCTTTCTCACTTTCTCTCTTTCTCTCTCTCTCTCTCTGCCTAATTGCTGTGGCTAAACTTTGCAGGACTATCTTGAATAAAAGTGGGGAAAGTAGACAGCCCTGTTTTGCTCCTGGTCTGAAGGAAAAGCTTTCAGCTCTTCACTGTTAGGTGTAACATTCTCTGGAACAAGTTTTATGCATTCACCACAGCGTGGTCACCTCATCTCTTCCCAGAAGTAACGCTGCTCCGAAGACGGCTAAGAAGTAATGCATTTACAGACATTGTTTGTACATGTTTCCTTAAAAGCTTTACTATATGCATTGCTGTGTGGACACCATATATACACACAGAAAAATAAAAGCAAGAAAACTGAGTTTCTCAAACAACAGTTTTTAAAACATAATAGATTTTGTGCTTTTGAGAAGCTTCACCCTATGAAATTTGTGTCTGACCTTAAGGAATTATATAATAGGTAAATTAGTAGAAATTCAGTCTGAGGAAAGTTGTGAAGTATATTCACAGTGTGAGGAAAGTTGTGAAGCTGTGAAGAGCGTCAGTTAAACTAGCTGAATCTTCATTAAGCTGAATGGGGGTTTTAAAAAAGAAATATCTGTGTCTCTGAACCTTTATTATTACTGTCTCTGCATCCTGAAGCACCACCTCGTTCATCCCCTGACTGAGTCTTTGTAACTATTCTAAGCCCAGACTCAAAAAATTACTTTAGTCAAGCCAGTTGGGCCTCCTTTCTGAAGAATTAGCTAATATTTCTTTCTCCAGATTTGTCTAGTTCCTGGTCAACGTTCCAAACTTTTATGTCATTGCACTCCTACTAGTTTGAAGATTTTACCATCTATTTCTTTGCAATTATGTCTGTATCATGGTGGGGTTTTTTTTCCTCTCTCAATTTTGAAAGACAAACAATTCATCTCTGGATATCCAGCGCCTGACAAAGTAGCCAGGATGTAGGAAACACTTCCTAAATTGTACGTGAATTAGTGTATTGTGTGTGAGCGAAGAGTAAGTTCCCTGGCCAGTTTCGGGGCTCTCTTGCTGGTGTTTAGCATGAATTATTTTGCCTTGTGTTTCATGGGAGTCTTTGAAGTTCACTGTGCTATTTCAGATGAGAAATTATCTGAATACTGAAAATGTTGAATTATTTTTAATATATTTATGTCTTTTTTTTTGAGGATAAGCTGAAGAAGGACTCACATAATAATTTCTGCTCTCCTTGGTCAGGCATTCCATAAAGAGTAAATGAGAGTTCAAATACACTAGATACCATGTTCGGTATGTCACACATAAGTCTATAAATCTCACATAAATTAGCAAATTTATTTATGAAAATAATGACACATGACAGAAACTGCTCTTCTCCTTTTATAAAGAAGGCACCGAGGGAGGAGGACGCCAGTGGACTTGTTCTCAGCACCAGCTCCTCAGTGTTGAGAAGGCTGGAGAACCACGCACTGACCCATAGCCCATACTCCGTCTGCCAGGCTGTGTTGGCATTAGCAGATGTGGGGCATATGCAAAAAGCAATACACAGCCCAGTGAAATAGAAGCTAAACAGAAGTGTAACAAGTTCAGTAAAAGGTCACGTGATGGCATGACCTACTTTGACTAAGTGATCAGACATCGATTTCCTGAGAAGGCTGCAGCCAACTGACCCTGAGCAGAATTCCCACCTCCACCCCTTTGACCAGATATCGCCTCACTGTTCATTCCATGCTTGTTTGCCTGGAATCTAACAGCTCCCGCTTCCTTCTGTTCTGCTGTTGCACAGTGTCATAGCCCCCTTCTCAGTCCCCTGGTGCAGCTTAGGGAAAACATAGACTCCCTCAGTTTCAGAGCAAAATGTTACTCACTTTGCATTTCTGAACTCAGCACATTACCAACAGGTAATCGAAGAAAAAACCTAGTATCCTAATCTTTTATGAAGTTACATAAGCAACCCTGACTCTCACTCCCAAAGAAATGTTTTGAGTTTTGCTATTTATGATTTTGTAAACAAATGCATTTACTAACATTGCTTAGTTCTAAAACTTCTGAAACATTTTACTTTAGCTCTGATAAGTAATAAGAAATGATACTCAAACTATACACACACAGTTGCTTTTTCCTTTAACTAGAATCAAATAGGCTTACCTCTCCATTAATCATTTTTCCAAAGATTACTGACCCTTGCCTTCCTCTGATGATTGCTACACATTATTTGTAGCCCTTTAAGATTCTCAAGGGGAGGGAATATTTAAATGAGTGCCGGCATCCTAGACAAGGGAGACGGAAAGAAAACAGTACTACAACAATTGACTTAGGTTTGAAGGGTTATCAAGGTGGGAGCTTATGAAAGTGTTCATATGTACATGGACACAGAGATTTGCACACACTTTTGATGGTCAACACAATGTGTCAACCTGACTGAACAGAGGATAGCCAGGTAACTGGTTGAAGGTTACTGCTCAGTGAAGGTGTTTCCAAAAAAACAAACAAACAAAAACTAGCATTTAAACTGATAGACTGAATGAAGCAAGTGGTGTCCCCAGTGTAGGTGAGCTTCCTCTAGTGCCTGGAGAGCTACAGAACAAACAGGAGGGTTGAATTAACTCTTACTGCTAGAGCTCAATATAACCTTCTCCTTTCTCGGTGCTCCTGGTTCTGCTGAGCATAGTAGTACACATCTGTAACTCCCAGCACTCACGAGGCCGAGGCAAGAGGATCACTGCAAATTCAAGGCCAGCCTGAGTTACATGGTGAGTTCAACCTGAACTACATAGGGAGATCCTATCTCAAAATAACAAAATGTTGCTGGATCCCAAATCTTTACAGCCAGAATAGAATCTATACTCCATCATCTCTCTAGCTGTGAAGGTTTCAAATTACACCACTAGCCTTCCTGGGATTCTAGCTTTACAGAATGTAGATTGTAAAAGTTTTCAGACTCCATGATTATATAGGCTAAAACTTTAAAATCTCTTCCTAAATATCATGAAAATCATGTCATTATCATTCTCCTTCTCTCTCTCCAACATGATATTGGCATAACTAGACATCGGATGCGTGTGTTTTGTTGCTCTGAAGCAGTCTGAAAATGAAATGCCTTTTAAAAATTGTTTGGTGCAATGAAGATGTACAGTGCAGTGTTTGTTGTATTTCCCCTTCAGCATCTAGGAATATAATTAGTGTCTGAACTGTGTCAATGGTAAGCCTTTTGTATTTTTGCTTTTTCTGTGTGTCCATTTGTATATAATCTTGTGAGGAGATATCTACTCAGGCTCCTTTCAAACTCAGTAACAAAGGGAGCAAATATTCTGATAATACCTCTACTCGTTAGAATTATATAGCAGGAGAGATTTTTAGAGCTAAATGGACAGAAAGCAAATGAAATCAATTTCAGTAACATGGGCAAGATAAGCAGAGTAAAATATTCAAACCCCACCGACATGCCTAGCTCCACCTCCGACCAAGACAAAAGAAAAGAAAAAATCAAAGTTAATTTGGATGCTGAAGTCTCAGGAAGAACAGAATCAGACATCAGAGGTAATCATGGCTCTTAATCCGGAGAAAAGTGTTTCTATAGCATGCACCGATCTGCCTACATACACTTTTTAAAAGACAGCCAGCTACAAGCAACACTCCTTAACACCTTCAAGTTCTAGTTCCTGGGTAGAGGTTTTATGCAGGTGAGCAATGAGTCACACTCCAAAGCATCGTTTCAAGGCTTTACAGTAATATGATTAAAGTTTTACATTTTCATGCTGTCTACATAATGTTCAATCTTTCTTTGGTCAATTCTCTTCAGTATCTCTTTATATTCAGTAAAATAGCTGTTGACATGAATTTAGGTATTATAATTTATTATAAAATTCACTCTGACATATAAAATGTTACATCATTACAACAATTCTCTGAAATAGCAAGATCAAATATTTACCAGCCTGAGTTCAGCTGGATGATTGAAATGCAGATTGATAAGTTCATAACTTGCCCAATACTTCATATCTTTGCTCTTTTTGACCTTGTTTCTTCCCAAGTTCTTTTTGTCCTCAGAATCATCCTAAATAAATATTCCACCTGTCACAACCATCTTCCTTCTCCAGTCTCTTTACTTGCTATATTAAAAATGTACAACTTTCACCAAACCTTAAAGATACCTTCCTCCTCTTCTACAGAAGAACTGGTTCTCAAACATATTGGAACAAAAATTACAGTGTCCTCAATTTTCAATGGTGTCATGTATCCATTTGCACATAGTGGTACCTCGGTTCATGAAGATAATTCATTATGTTGTAATGAATTATGATATGATATGTGATTTATCAATACTGATATCATAATGGATTGTTATATGTGATATTTTCACAACTAAAGGCCATCTTCATGTTCATGTGGAAAAGATGGCCATGATGGTGTTTGTCATCTGATGCAGACGTCGCAAACCCAAACAAAATCTTGCCAAATGCTTCTGTTTGTGAACCACATGGTTTGTGAATTGAGATACCACTGTATTCATATCTTTTTACTTCCACTGTAGCAAAGTACACATCCTTCTGATTAATCTATCATTTTGTCTGTGGCTTTTAATTTTATACTTTTGTGCCAATTTTAGTCCCTTGTGCCAATTACCATTCCTATACAAAAATCACCTAAAAGGGGAGCAAAGAGTGAAACTTAAGACCTGAAACTAGAAAACCAGAAAACTCCTGACATTAGACTGGGTAGTGTTTTATGCACAATAATGGTAAAAATAGACCTATAACATTACATCAAACTCAAAAGCTCCTGTACATTTAAGGAGCCAACTGAGTAAAAGAGGCTACAGAATGAGAAGAAACATTTCTAAGTGACTATAAATTTTGATTACCCAAAATTTATAAAAATCTATTACAACTCAATAGCAAAAACTAAGGACATGCACACAAGAGTAACAAGGAACGCACATGCATTTCATAAGGTGCCCAACTGCACTAATCTTGATGGAAATGCAAACCAATGCCACAATGAGATGTTGCTAAGCACTGTGAGGATCCCTCTTGTCCAGAGGGACATGATAACCACTGATGGTGAAAATGTGAACAAGAGTGAACCCCTGTGTGCCGCTGGTAGGAATACACATTGGTACAGCCATTATGGAAGCATGGAAATTACTCAAAATATTAAAATCGTGCTAATAGATTTTTATTGCTATTTGTTTTAGGATAGTCAGTTTTCTAAAAAATTGATTCCTGGTGATTATTTAAAATATTCTTTTTTATTATTCATTATTAACATGTATGTCTGAAAGTAGGACAATATTTATAACCCGTAATCTATCATGAATACACTCCTCACAAAATCCATTCTCAGATATGTGGAAAAGGAACCCAGTGACCATAAGCTACACCATCATTGTTTCTGCAACCTTTACTTTAAACAAAAATTAGAATGTATGTGAGACCAAGTCAGAAAACTGACTTGTAAACAGGACCTAAATTTATATGGATATTTTCACAACTAAACAGTGTAATTCCTAGATGATTTCTCTCTTTTGCAATGTTAATTTCACATGTGTGAAGAATTTCCAGATGAATGGGCAGAAGTCCAATAAACCTCCATGTCAAGTAGGATTTGTTTTGCCCTTTATCTCATGGCTTGGTCATAAATGCTTATAAATGTTGTTGATGTGAGACAGAAAATTATTTACTGCAGCAGCTTCACGAATATTCAAATATATTCATGATCACTGCAGAAGTGGTCTCTTAACATCAAAATGTATTTCTCTTATGTTTTATTATTTATATATATACATGCTATTTTCCATGGCTGCAAATTCATTTATAGAATAATGGGCTTCATTTTGGCATACACCTGTATGCATAAGCATACTTCAATCATTACATATTCTTAGTGTAATAACCTTTGGTCTTTGTAGGATGAAACTGGAGAAGGAAAGTTTTGAGCTGTGGGTCTGCTGTCCAGTGTTGTAGGTCTGGTAAACAATGAAAGACTGAATTCTATGCCAACCTGGGCTTTATTGTGCAAATATTGTCAGTTGACATTATGAATAGCAAATTTTAGTAAGTCTCAAAAATATAAATCTCAGTAAAATTACTAACTTATTAACATCATGTGCTCTTTAAATTATTCTGTTATCAAGATCCATCACTCCCATCACTTTGACCTGGACTGTCTCTGCTGACATTGCAGGGGTTCATGCCTGGAACCTATGGCTATGGTAAAGGGTACTATTTCCTTGTTGTTTCAGTTAATTTTCTGTTGATAATCTTATTACTTGCATCATAAAACACATACCATGTTATTTAGTATGATGTTCAAAATCACATCTTTCCTTTAAGATTCTCTTGGATTAATTCAGTTCATGCAATCTCTCTGTCTCCCTCCCCCTCTCTCCCTCTCTCCTTCTTTCCCTCCTTCTCTCCTTCCTTGCCTGAATCATACACTGGTTGCATGTTCACTGTGTATAACATCTTTTGTGTTCCTGCCTATAACATATTGCCCTTCACAGCATTTTTTCCCCTGAATCACTTCTGAAGATTACATATTGAAATTCCTGTTTCATATGGAGCTCATTTAAAACCTTAGTTGGCTATTCTACAGTCTCTTTGCAACTTCTGAGAGCAAGTAGTATTGATCATGTCTTTTAATTTGTAAGAATATATTAACTGACTTAGTAAAAACATACAGACAAACAACATTTAGCAAATGCAAGATTGATTTCTTCCAAGATCTTCAAAGCATTTTTCAGTCTCATTGATTCTCATGTCACTCCTAAGGTTATCTCTACAGGCAAAATCAATTTAACTGCAATGACAATCAATCAGAAATGAAACTATTCATTAAGCAAATTTGAAAAAGAATCTGTTTTCCTGTTCTGATTTTTTTGAAGATCATACAGACTAATACTAAACATAAAATTTAAGGCACACATATTAACTTTCAAGCAACAATGGTTAAGAAACCCAGAAATCAGAGAATCAGTAAGCAGTTCAGTTCCCTATGTCATACAGCAGTGCGTTACACAAGAATCTGCCTTCTTCTGCTTGCTTGCTCTAACTCTCTACTTGGACATGCTACAGATGAATGGCAACTCTCCGTATCAGCACCAGGCCTGGGTCTGGTATCCTTCTTCCAATTCTGCTTGGTCTCTGTTTCTTTCTTGGTTGCTCTTGTTTTTGAGGCATGATCTCATTAAATTGCCCAGGCTGGCCTCAAATGTGTGATCTTCCTGCTTCGGTCTCCTGAGTAGCTGGGGTTGCAGGCATAGGTCACTGGCCCAGTTCTCTCTCCAGTTCTGAATAAAGATGCAGCTTTGGAGAATCTTTAAGTCCAATCGAGAAAAGAACAAGGTAGGAATCACTATTTACACTTTTCTTTTTTCTTACAAGCTTTACTAATTGACTTCTTTCTTATTCCAAAATATATGTCATTCTGCCTGTTTTTAAAGATGATGATTTACTGCATTGAGAAATGCATTTTTCCTTCCCCAAAGTAAAATTTTCTTAAATTTTTATTGCAATGAGTAATGATATTTACCTCACAGAGCAATTTTTACTATGAAAATATACTCATCATTTATCCACAGAACCAGTGTTTCTTAGAAGCAAAAATATTAAACAAATATTAGAAAATTCAAGTTTAAATTCTACCTCCCCAAGTTGCAAGATTTCTTTAGACATTTTATTTTTATTCTCATCATATTCCTCACTGTTTTACCTAAAATAATGATAATTTCAAGAGGTATAGAGTTTAGGGGAAGTACATTATATAAGTAGTATATCAGCTGGCACAGTGAATATTTTTCATAAATATTAAGCACCATCCATTCCTTGTATTCTTCACGGCCTATTGCCCCATCTGCTTTATAAGTAGGTCTTACTGATCTTTTTCATCAAGTGCACCACATCAGAAAACACCACCAGGCCTTGTATTCAACTTGCCTAAGAGAACTGGTACCACATATGGAAGCTTTCAATCTCAGTTTATTAAAACAGGACAGCCTACTTCTGTCAACTCTGAGGCATGAGCCTTCTGCTATGCTTCCAGTTATATAAACTCAGTGGAATCTCTAACGTATGCTTGATGTCTCCAGCTCTCTGTGATTCTCCTCTGAGGAAGGCAGAGCAGGGCCTTCATCCAGGCATGAGGGAGGGAGGATGGTTCCAGAGGAAGCCACTTCCACAGGCTTCTAATTCACAATCGAGTCTTTCCTCAGATCAAGTCAAAAGTTCTGACATTTTTAATATTGTTATAGGTCAGTACTATCCTTTATGAACAAGGAAATTACCCTATTAATAATGAGGATCCCCATAAATTCCAAGCGCAGTGGCACTTATGCCTGCCATTTTCTCAGAATTTATTTTTTCTTGTCCTTAATTTAGGACCACAGTAATACAGGTATTTATCATTTCCTTATTTAATCACTTTCAACTTAATTTATGGGTGATGCAAAATTTGGTATGTGTATTTATTATAGTGAGAATGACTCATAATATTTCACTGTCCTTTCCACTGGCATTAATTGAGTGAAATAACCTTGAACAGGAATTGATTTCATTACAGTCTGATGATTCAGTTTGCATGACATTTAGTTCTCTACTTAAAAGAAGCCTTCAGAACCATGTGTTCTAGAAGGAACACTTAGCCATCCTTCAATATTATTCACTGTGTATTCTTCATTTTTAAAGTATTTTCCAGTGACTTTTAGGTAGTATTGCACTTGTCTTTTCATTTCACATGTCTTTCTCCACCAACCGTGGAGCTGGAGATCAAAACCATCTAAAGGAGCTCCTTGCAGCTCCGTGCTAATGCATCTCACTTCATTGGTTTACCCTCTTCTAGAACCTTGGAAATAAAATAGCTGTGTTCCAAAATCACTGACTGCAGATGTGACATAGGTAACCCTTGGCTATGACAGGTGTTGATGCAATGAAAACTCTCCACCTTCACCTGAAGACTATGGTGAAGATCCATGCTGGATCTAGGATCTGTTTGCATGGAGTAGACCTCTCAAAAGGGGAGCAATGTCCCCGTTATAGGGTAAGATACCGCCTCAAAATGATAGTTAGAATCTTTTATAAGACATAAAAACATTCACTAGAGACTTAAAGTTTAAGTGGTGCATTTCTTCAGAAGTACAGTGATCAAGTCATCTCACAGGCCCGCCAATTCAGACATTTAAACAATCGTAGGGTTCAGAGGCACAAATCCATCAGGCACAGGGAAACAGCTCAAAGCACAGTTGAGGAGAATATTTTAATTAAAGTGATGGTCAGCAATTTCACTGATACCCTTGAAAGCACAGTCCATCTACTAAAAAGTAACTTGTCTTGGAAGAAGTCTCATGAAGTGCTAATAAAATTGTAAAAATCTGTGTGACACTGTCAGTTAATCATGAAGATTTGTATACTTCTGTATCCCAGGCATAAATCCACACAAAATGCTATGTATCCTCACTCGGAGAGAAAGAAGAAAATGCCTTTATAACTCAACAACATTGCAATCCCCAAAACCTGAAAACCACTAACAGGTCCTTTAGACATAAAGAGGCATATTTATAAAATGTGACTCTCTTAAACAATGAAAACTACATGCAGGCAGTCTAAGAAACTGGAAAATGTCATATGCTGACATTTCATCAAAGAAAGAACCTGATATAAATTATTGTATACAATTTTGAATATCTAAAACTGCCCTATATTGTTGAATGCTGAATACTTAGGAGACAAAGCTCATGAGAAATGCTGGTGAACATTTTCTATTTAATTACATAAATACACAAAACTCAGATGAGTGGTAATCTTTGTGAGGGGACAAAGTAGGGATGTAAAGAGATAATGAAGGATTCTGAGATATAGATAATAGTCCATTTTTCTAAATTTAGTTGTGTCCACATAACACTTTATGCTTTTTCACTATGCTGGATTTTTTTAACTTGGAAATTTCATAAATGTGTGATATATTTCCGATACCCAAAGTTGGATATTTTATATTTTTTTCAAAAATAACTCAAAACTGAAAATGGGCTTATGAATGGTTTACATGCAAATCGGGAATATAAAGATGAGCAAGCCAGCAGGATGTGTTTCTGTGTAGCTAAAATGTCATCATTTTGAGAGGCTGAAGCAGGAGGTTCTAGTCCTACCTGGTCAACTTAGTGACTTAGGAAGACCCTGTCTCAGAATAAAGTAAAGACAAAGGATGTAACTCAGTCTTAAAACTTAGGTTCAGTCCCCAATAGTGGCACAAAGAAAAAACAAAAAAAATGCTTTATAAGGAGAAGGATTACTAATTAAAATTTTCTTTCTCTTTTGTGCTATTTAAATGGCATCCAGTATTTCAAATTAACCCTGCATGTATGTGTGTGTATATACACATGTGTGTGTATGCAAAGAGAACTGGGTACCCTAAAACCCAAATAATTTCTACTGCATTGCCAAACATGAAATTAGGGACTCTGTACTAACCCCACCATGTGACAATAATCCCTGTGACCTTTGAAACAATCAAATAAATGTTTCACAAAAAAACTTTCACATGAAGCAATTTTCACACATATGCTATTGAAACTGAGGTGGAGTTTGAGATGATTTGGTTTTGTCAATGAAACCTGCTAACCTTTGCCAGTGTCCCCCACCTAACATGAGAGTTGATATGTATTGCGTTTCTTAGGTGTTTGTTTTTTTACTTTTATTCATTGAAAAAGAAAGTTGTTATAGCTCCAAATAGAAAAACAATGCCTTAGAAACTTAGAATTAGCACGATGGGATATTTCCTGGGGTAAGGGCAAGGCCGGAAAGTACTCCCTGCTGATAGTGCCTGCACCCACCCTCACCTCTCTCTGGCTATCAGCCATGTCCGTGTTTATGCTTTGGCTTTGCTTTCTGGGGCAGCTGGACTATCTGTATGCCCAGCCTCCCTATCCCAGCATCTCTTATTGACTTTTCCTAATCTTATTATTTCTGTTGATATTTGCTCTGCATCTCATGTCTGCTTTCCCAGCAATATTCATTGACATTTGTCCCTGAGGAATCTTTACATTATCGGCTTAAACAAATGAAATTAGGGGATCTGGGTGGTCAGGTCTAGACTCTGATCCAACAAAACAGAAAATGTCTCCTTGGAGGACCCAGCAAAAATTTGAACTGAGATTAACATCCAAAGATAGGTCTCCCAGCAAAAATTCAAGACCCATTTTATTGTTGTGGTTGTTGTTTCATTTTGTTTTGTTTAAATAAGTATCTGGTTTAAACTCTGAGAGAAATCAACAAACAAAAATTTATCTTGTAATAAAATCAGAAATGTAAGTGTTATCTTTTGTTTTGTTTTAAAAATGACATAGAAGAAATACCATAATCTCTGGGTTCAATCAAAATGGGGGTGAGATGCAAGCTTCTCTACTTAATCGGAGTAATGTCTAACATACCAAATCCTACTGCACTTATCCATGAAGCAGAAGTAATAATCTTTGTGAGTTTATCTTATGAGTTAAATAAGATTTTAGATACAAAGTGTCTTGTGTTTTTTGACATAACTCACAGTTGTTATTTGTTACTGACTGCTATTTGCCATCAACTGTTATTATTGTCTCTATAGCCTCAGTCCTTTGACACACTCCTCTGTTTCTGGTCTTGTATCTCCCATGTCTCCACAAGAAAATAAATCACAGGAATCTCCAATTTCTGCCACAGCACTATGGGCTGGTATCTCCTCTACCCAAGGTGGGTCTTCTGTCTTCAGTGATACATTCAGCCACACCCAGAGCTATGCTAATACCAAAGGTTGGGGGTTTCTCACTTAAGTTCACACAACAGTTAACTATTGCAACTACGGTCCACGCTTCACGTAGTAGCTCATAATGTTTGTGAATTCATGAGAAGTGTTTAAGTGATTACACTATCTCCCTCCCCTCCTCTCTCTCTCTCTCTCTTTTTCGCCCTCTCTCTCTCTCTTGTCTCTGTCTCACACACACACAACAAACATGTATTATTGTTCTTATATTTCAAATGGTTCAAGTCTTAGGAAATATATATGATCCCTTCTTCCCCACTCCCCTAAATTCAAATAATTTAGATCAAGAGATCACCATCACTCTTCTGTATATTGATCAGTCAATAAATAATGAATTCATATAGGAGCCGAGGTCTGCATGAGCCTCCGGAGCAAAGAATGTGGCGAGCCAGAAGGACACATTTCACCCTTCTGGACTCTTACAAGGACGACAGGCTGTGAACACGTGACTGAGAAGATACGGGAAGACATCATCGTTCTTGTATGGAAAACACTGACTCCTGTTCAGAGATGGAAGCACACAGTCAGTTTTGCCCCTGCGCCTGTGCCCAGCTTAGTTAAGAACAGACCACACACGCTGCCTTAGGTTGGTAAAAAGCGAACATCCCAGGGATCTCAGAGCAGAGGGCACCCAAATAAAGTGAAGTGATGTCCGACTTGTGCTGGGCCTGAAAGGGAAACAGAGGTGGAATCCAGCCAGTACCCAGGCTTCTGGTGTCCGAGTCATGGTCCCCAGTTTTTCCATGACTTTGTGCAATCCGCCTGGGATAGCTTTGGACAGCACCCTCAAGCTCTCTGCGAGGGGTTCCTTAAACTATAAAATAGGAGTAGCAGCGTTGAAGCCATGAAACGCATATTTATATAATTACATTGCAAATTATACACAGGCACACATGTGTTTTTGTTCACAGCTTTAATGAAATTGGCCAGTTTCCTAGATATATCCTGCCTCTCTTCCCTAGTCAAAGATTATTTCCTATAAAGTATTTTTAGTAAAAATATTAACTGATGATTACATTTAGCAAAATATGTTCCAGTGCAAATTTATTAAAACAAATTCTATTTGAATTTTTTCAGTTAATTCTACTGTAATAAATAATGCATAGGCAAAGTAGCAAAAAACAGACCGAATACTTAAAATTAAAATTTGACAGGGTTCTAGCATGTCTCTTCTTTCCATTTGATTAAAAACCAATAAAATAGTTTAGAAAATATTTTGAAATGCAAATTGTAAAAATAAAGATTAACGTACATTTCTATCAATTCATAGCAAAATATATCTCTAACTGGGCACTGTTTTTTGTACTTTGTACATGACAAAGACATAACTCACTGCTTATTTTCATTATCCAGAAACAATCCACTAAAATGGAAAACGTTAGTGGGTTGGACAAAAGTCATTGAAAAGACTGCAGTAGTCTGTAAGATGTTTATATCACATACCCTTTAGCAAAGCTCTTAAAATAGGCCTGCTTATCTCCAAAATTCTCTAGTCTCCCAAGACTATCAAGAGGATTAATCTCCTTCTCTGCATCCCACATCCCCCAACCATATCTCAGTCCGCATTTCTTTTCTCCTGTTCTCAGAACTTCAGTCCTTTCCTCAGTTTATTATGTAGACTAACATAGCAAATTTGCACTGCCACACCTGTTCTACTGCTGCCCAAACAAGGAACAATACTCAGTGTTAGGAACCATTTCTCCCTAAATTACCACGGGTAGCTGTGATAATGGTGAGATGTGTGCATGTGGGTGTGTGTATTTGTGTGTGTGTGTGTGTGTGTGTGTGTGTGTGTGAACAGTGGAGGAGGTTACTGTCTCTTTTCATGGAAGTTATAACATGAACCAGACAGTAAAAGGGCAAAGGCTCTAAGAAAAATTTTGCATCTCTGCTTTAGTTTAAGGTTTTGACTTCTATCCCATAACTAATATTTATAGAATTTTACTTTCTTATTATACCTACTAGGTTGCAGAAATATGAAACTATACCACTTGTGCACTGATTTTTTTTTCAGCTCAGCAGAGACCGTTCTTTCTCTATCTTGTGCCTGGACTCCTCACCCAAAATAATCTGCTTTCTCTGTATCTTCATGATCTCAGCTGCTTATTGGCTACATTACATTGCTTTGGTAAGAAAGGTGTAGCAGGAATTCTCTCAGGGTTCAGCATTATTGCTACAATACATATTTCAAATTATAGTTACTAATGTCCTCTAGGAAAGATCATGAACTGACCAGCAGCTTGGGCACCCTCCTGACTGCGCTCTGATAGTTAGAGAACTTCACACATCCTATGGTAAAACTGTAGGGCTTCCCTTCCTAAACCAGAGAGGGGTTTGTCACGCTGATTTCCAATCTCCTGCCCCCCTCTTTCTCTAAGAAACAAGAGCAAGCTGGGCGTGATGGCACACACCTTTAACCCCAGCACTTGGGAGGCTGACGCACAAGTACTGTTGCAAGTTCAAGACCAGCCTGGGCTACAAAGTGAGCTCAAGGTCAGCCTGAACTGCAATAGTGAGGCCTTATCTCAAAAAGTCAAAAAAATGCAACAATCAATGGTTTCATGTGTCCAAATTTTGGTTTTATCTCATATTTGGAATTCAGATATTTTACCTTCTGAGGTCAATTCTGTCCCTCTGAGTCTTGCTCAGTGTTATGGTGGCAGAGCAGAAATTTATTCTCATACAACAGAATTTCATCAAGAGGACGTTACCAGGCTAATGGAAAAGTCCCCGTCTGGCATGGGTAATCCATCTTCGTGAAAAATCACAGAACCGTGTCATCCTACATAACAGTTCACTTCTAAAACCTCTGACACCAGGAGAAGGCAACTATTTATCAGAACATTAGTAGCCCTTCCTGCCCTGAATCTGTAATATTGGATTTGACTAAATTCTCTAAATTGTCTTCTGAAAACAAAACAAACTGATGTGTTTGAATTCATATGTTTCAAAACTGGAAAGAACAACCCATTAGTCAGTTTTCATATTAGCAAAAAGTTATTCCTGGGACACACTGTTTCTGTGTTATTAACAGTAAACATTTTAAGTCCTTTACAGGAAAGACATTCTGTGAGGCAGTTTTGGAAAAATTGAAAATGAAGAATTGAAAACAAAACAATGTCATTTCCAACCTAACAAGCAGAAAAAAACCTGAAAATATATAATCTCATAAATTTTCTTGAAGTCTTAGGAGAGTTGAAGTCACAGAACTAAGAAAATTGATTCTAAAAGAAACAAGTACCTCTAAGATGATGTTTGTTACTCAGGCTGTTTTGTCTTTCTTGGAGCATCAGGAAGGAATGAGACAGTTTATGTAGCTGGAAAGATACAGGCACAGTGGCATATCCCTGTAACCCCAGTTACCAGGGATGCTGAGTCAGGAGAGTCACCCAGAGTTTGAGGAGAGCCTGGGCTCCATGGTAAGTTCAAAGACTATGTAGCAAAGCCATAAACACACACACACACACACACACACACACACACACAGAGATACAGACACAGACATAGAGAGAGACAGAGACAGAACACAGACAGCAACTAAAATTTCAGCAGACCACATGGGGCTACTGTGTCCCTGGAAAAAAGTTTAATCCAGAGTTTATATGTAGGTTGAAAGAATTGTCATTTAGGGTCAGGGCTGCTAAGGCTGTTAGGAAGCAGGACCAGGACAACAGAGCACAGCACATTGTCCTGTTAGGAGTCAAGTACTGAATGTCAAGCAAGAGCACCACACTGACCAGGAAGAGGCGAAGCCGGGGACAGAGGAGCTCCTCAGGGGCAGGGATTGGGGAAGACTGCAGGGAAACCAGCACACAGAGGGGGACCTCTCAGTCCCCAGCTTGAACTCAAAGTACAGGGAAAGTTGTCAGTGTGTCCTGTGTCACTGACAACCACAGAGCAGTTACAGAACAGCAACTGAGCCAGACCAGCTGCATAGTTCAATACCCATAGAGGAGCCTAAGGAAAGAGGAGGAGACTTTTCCCTTTGAAATATAAATACTGAGCACTGCAGTGTCCACTGCTCATCAATGCCCACCACTCATCAAGAATTACATGAAAAGAAAAGTGTGAGTCCACGCTCTGTGCTTCCTCCACTGTCCCCGAGATGGTGGTGCCTGCCAGGGGTGTGTACAGACACATGCCTTTGGCAGGTGGGGACGCTCCCGAAGCCCAAGACCCAGGACAACAGCTGGCCAGAGCACACAGGCACACACATGGCTTTGGAGGGTGAAGTAAGCAAGACCAGCAACGTGGAAGTGTCTGAAGCAGCAGCGAGGAGCCAGCACTTGGACTCTGGAGAACTCCGCCAACAGGAGATCAGGCCCAGCCCCCATATCCAGAGACAAAGATCAACTCCTACCTAGTACATTTCTGGGATCTAACGCAGTCACTATCACAGAACTGTACCCGCCAGAAGTATTTTACTACTTTTGTTCTCCCTTGTTTGTCTGATTGGTTATTCTTTTCCTGTCTGGTTGGATGTTGTCTTGTTTTGTTTTGTATTATATGGTTATTTTTGTGTTTGGGTTTTTTCTCTCTCTCTCTCTCCTCTGTCTCTGGTCTCCTTTTTCTTTCTTCTTTTCGTTGTCTTCCTTCTTTTTCTCACTGTTTAGGTTTATTTCTTTTCTTTTTCATTTTCTTCTATTGATCCTCTTTCTCTCTTTCCTCGACTATTTACTGAATTTAAGCTTTTGAGTGAATGATCCTTGTCTGCCCTTTCTGATTTCTCCTTCACATGCTATTTGATTCTTTCCCTCCTCTGTCTTCCAGTTTCCCCAACCCAGGTGATCATCCTTTGACTGCCAGCCTTCATGCTACTGTATTTGACCTCATTCATTATTTTAGCCTGTACCCTATACACCTGAACTGCCCTATCCCCCACAGAAGGGTAAAATCACTCCACTAAGGGGAAAATTTCTGCATACAAGTGCATGGTATATGCTCAGTTTTATTATATAAACAGAGTTTGCTCCTGTGATCACAGACAGCAAGGTCAATGGTTACTGTAGTTTGTCCGTAGTTAAGCTATACTTGAAACTATTGCTATTGCTAACTGTACTACTTTAGTCGGGATGTCACACGTGTCACAAATAGTTTTTCTCCCCTGTATGATAACATTCTGATTGTATGGGGTCATAATCATCACCATAGCCCAGTACCAAAGGACTGGGAGCTCAGTCAAATAGTAATTTTCAACCTTTACAAGTTGGGAAGATAGGTTCTTGGGATAGCTATATAAAAAAAAAAACCCCACCTACATCTAGAGGACTTCTCGGACAGCCAGGAGTGGTATCTCACACCTGTAATTCCAGCACTCAGGAGGCTGAGGTAAAAAGATTGCTGTTAGTTCAAGGCCAGCCAGTGACACAAAGTGAGCTGAAGGCCAGCCTGAACTGCATAATGGGACCCTGTCTCAAAAAGACAAAAAAATAAAATAAAATAAAATAATAAAATAAAATAAAGGACATCTCTGAAGAACAGATATCTAGGGAAGCCCCAATGCCAGTGATAAAGCTATATATCATAAGAAATCAGCAAGTATCAACATAGAAACAAAATAAAATTAAAAAGAGAACATAGAAAATGACAAGACACAAATAAAATGCAACCTGGATAAGCCCAGAACTCAGTGAGCCAGATGAAATTGGAAGTCAAACACTGGAACTTTCTGAAATTATAGGAACAGAAGTGGGAAAAAAACAAGTTGAAAAGGCTATTCAGAAAATAATCTCTCAGATACAAAAAGAAATGATGCTTAAAAGCAAAGATATGGGCCAGGGATTTACCTCAGTGGTATAAGCACCTGCCTGGAAAGCACAAGGTCTTGAATTTGGTTCTTGGTACCAAAACAAAACAAACACCAAAACCCCATATCAATAATACTATAAACTAAAATCAAAGATATTAGTGAAGACACAAATAAAAGAATAGGTGAGCTTAGAAAAATCATGGAAACAATAATTAAAAACTTACCAACAAAAAATTCCCAGGTCTTGATATGTTTACTGCTGAATTCTATGAGAACTTTAGAAAATATTTAATTCCAATACTCCACAAACTCTTAATGAAATTAAAAGGAAAGCAATACTTCCTAACTCATTCCTGGAGGCAAGTATTACACTAATACCAAAATCAGAGAAAGACCCAATCAAAAAAGAGAACTGCAGGCCAATTTCCCTAATAAACATAAATGCAAAAATCCTCAATAAAATCCTAGCAAACAGAATACAGTAAATCATCAGGAAGATTATACACAATGACTAAGTGGGATTCATCCTATGAATGCAGGAGTGGTTCAACATATGCAAATCAATAAATGTAACACATCGTATCAACAGAGCTAATGACAAAAATCACATGAACATCTCAACAGACACAGAAAAAGCTTTTTATAAAGTGTAGCATTCAATCATTAAAAAAAAACCTACAGAAAACTGGAATAGATGCGCTTTACCTCAATCTGATAAAAGCCATCTATGACAAACCAACAGCCAACATCATATTAAATGGACAAAAACTGAAGGCTTTTACTCTAACACCAGGAACAAGACAAGGATGTCTACTATCACCACTCCTATTCAATATAGTTCTGGAACCACTAGCCAGAGCAATTAAACAGAGAGAGACATAAAAGGAATAAGGATAAGAAAGTAAGAAGTTAAACTATCATTACTGGCAGATGACATGATACTACACATAGAAGAGAAGACCCCAAAAACTCCACCAAAAGATTCCTGGAGTTGGTAACCAAGTTCAGTAGCATAGCCTGATACAAAAGCAACAGTCAGAAATCAATAGCCTCCTATACACAAACAACAAACTCAGAGAGAAGTTAGGGAAACCACACTCTTCACAATAGTATGCCCCCAAAACTGAAATACTTAGGAGCCAATCTAACAAAATAAATAAAGCATATATTTAATGATAATTACAGGATTCTGAAAAAGGAGGTCAAAGAGGATATCAGAAAACAGAAAGATATTCTCTGCTCATGGATAGGAAGAAACAACATAACAAAAATGGCCATTTTCCCAAAGTTGTTATGCAGGTTTAATGCAATCTCAATCAAAATCTCATTAGCATACCCCATTCTCTAAATTCATCTGGAAGAAAAAGAGAGCTAGAATAGAAAAGGCAATGCAGGGCAACCAAAAGAAGACACAAGGCATCACAGTTCCTGACTTGAAAATTACACTACAAAGTAATAAAAGCAGCATGGTATTGGCAAAAACAGGCCTGAGAATCAGTAGAGCAGAATAAAACATACATACACTCCCAAAACACACTCAGCCACCTTATCTTTGACAAAGAAACCAACATGTTCACTGGCAGAAAGATAGCCTCTTTATTAAATGGTGCTAGAAAACTGGCTATCTTTACACTGAAGACTAAAACTAGACCTATCTCTATCATCATGCACTAAACCAAAGTCAAAATTGCTCAAAGATCTAAGAATTACAACAGTAATATTAAATCTACTGAAAGAGAGAGTAGGTAGAGATCTGGAGGACATGGGGGGAGGCAGGGACTTCATGAACAAAACCCAAACAGCAAAGGAATAATCAGAGATAGATGATCTAGTCAACAGGATACTAGCCCTCCTCCCTTTCCATTAGAATACTCAATATTTCACTCTGATTCTTCTCCTTTCTCTCTAATGAGGTTTATGCAAAATGACTAAGATCTTCAAACTTTAGAAGTATTCAGGTTATACATTATCTATCTCCACCACTGCCAAACTAAAGTGTTTTATATTACATTAGAATTTAGTTGCTACTTCAGAATTTGGCTGTTTGTTAATAAATAAACAAAATACATATGTATAAATAATAAAAAATCATTTGTATGCTATTTTTAGTCTATCTAATACATTGTTTATTGATTATCTTTTTTTCCCCGAAACCTTGAAAAGTGGATGTAGTGAGGGAAGAAAGCAAACAGCAACACATTAGGATGTCAAAAGATATGCATGTCTCTGTAGGTCAGTAAAACTAATGTTTGGGACAATCAAAAAATAAAGCAAGCCCAGCATGGTAGTGCATTCTTATAACTTCAGCATGCCAGAAGCTGCAAGTTGCAAGAAGACTGCAAGTTCAAGGCAAGCCTGGACCACATAGTGAGACCTTGTCTCAAGCAAACAAAAAAATAAACGAGGCAGAGTGAGCTGCAGATGTAGCTCAGTAGTAGACAACCTGTCTACCATGTCCATGCAGAAAGCTCTTGGTTCTGTCTCCAGCAATGTACAAGAAAAGCATAAAAATTAAAGCAGAAATGATACCATTTGGAGAAGTGGCGTGACAAGTCCACATTCAGTGATAATCAAGCACAATCGATACATTTAAACAAGGGCACCTAAAAAGGATTAAATTAAAAGAAGAAAAAGAAGGAGGAAAAGGAGAAAGAAGAGGAAGAGGAGGAGGAGAAAGAGAAGAAAAAGAGATAAATGGATGAGAGGAAATTGCAGGAAATGGAGGAATGACAAAGCATTAAGTATTTTGGCCAGATGTGGTGGTGCACGCCTGTAATGCCAGCACTCAGGAGGCTGAGACAGGAGGATTATCAGGAGTTTGAGGCCAGCTTGGGCTGCATAGTGAGTTCAAAACCAGCTTAAACTACATACTGAGACCCTGTCTCAAAACAACAAACAAACAAAAATTAAGAATTTTGCCAAGGACATGTTTAGTCTCCCTGAGACTCAGTTTCTCGTTTTATTTATTTTTTTATTTTAAAGATAATAAAATCCAACAGAACAAAGCCAATCAAAACAAAGCACCAAAACTGGTACAGAACTTTAAAGCAGGATAACTGGGAAAATAAAAATAGCT
Source organism: Hydrochoerus hydrochaeris (assembly GCA_004027455.1). Lineage (NCBI taxonomy): Eukaryota > Metazoa > Chordata > Mammalia > Rodentia > Hydrochaeridae > Hydrochoerus > Hydrochoerus hydrochaeris. Next base: position 100,784 of record PVLA01005247.1, on the reverse strand, counting down.
ACCATATCTTGTTATCATGACGTGAGTTGTCCATTCCATCTGGTATAGCAAAACCAAACCAAAACAAAGCAGAATAAAACCAATCAAAGCAACACATTGAATAAAACAAAACTAATCAATACAAAACAAAACAGTGAGAACAATATTGGACTTTAAAGACAGACAGAAAAAAATCCCCCATATTTGCTATATTATGTACTGTCATCCTCCCAACAGGTGTTCAAACTGCTGGCCCCAGGTCTGCAAAATCAACCAAACAATTCAAGCATTTAGTTGCTTTTTGTACCTCAGTTGCTATCAACTCAGCCTGTCCTCTGAACCAGCCAGTTGCTCAAGGCAGATAAAGGAGCGGGGCTTGGAGCTGATTCTCAGCCCATGCGCCAGAAGGTGCTATCTGACTTTTCTCTTCCTGAGTCCCACATGGCTGTGCAGCTTACCAGAAAGGCTGGCTAGCTGGCTTCTTGGTGGGCTCCTGGCAGTTCCAGCAAATTTCTCATTTTTTAAATCTTGAATTGAAGATAATTCATGTATAATAAGGCACTAACCTAAAATTAAGTGGTAAAAATGTAAAGAAAGGAATGTCAATCAAGAAGGTCAGTGTTGATGGGCTTTTTGCTGTGTGAACTTCTATCTGGGGAAACAATCCTAGTTATCAAAGGCTCTTTCTCTACCATGAGATTCACAATGCTCCTAAGAGTTCAGATGCAAGCATGTATGGGAATAAAAGCTTGACTATTTTCTATATACTATTATTATTAAAAGCATTATTTTAACTTTGGAGTGACTGTAAGTATTACAGTATAGATAAAAGAAGAGTTTAATAACCACTTATTGCATTACTTTAAAATAAACTATTGCATCCTAGATGCATGGGTCAACGTTTGATGTCTAGAATCTATTTTAGAAGTGGTTTCTAAGGAAGAATAAGTTTTATTAAAGTAAAAGTCTACCAGGAACTTTTTAAATATTTGACACATAAAAACTAGAAATGCAGTTTTGGAAAACATATTGTCCTACATTTGTTTCATTAAAAAAAAACTGCATTTGAAATGGTTTTTCCTGATATTACCTGTCATTATCCTGATGAGTATTGCTACTTCATTTCATAAACAAGGAGAGTGAAGTTCTGATGATTCCTAGGATTGCCCACATGTCACTCATAAGTCACAGAAATGGAATTTGGACGTGCTGAATGTGAAGTGCAAATCCAGGGGGACAGATCGACTTTGTCCTCCATAGAGAACCCTTTCCTGTCTGTCACGGTCCAAGAAGGTTTATAATTGTAATCCCAAGGAGAAGTTATTGAAATTCTAGTAAGTTAATTCCAATCTACCACTTTCAGTGCAACCCATGGTGAGAAGAAAAACACTGAGACACTCATATAGTTGTGGGGACCCAAGGGGTTCTCAGTCCAGCCAAGATGGTGGTTCACCAGAACAAAGGCCTCGCTCGACCCAGAGCCCTCCCAGATTTTATTAATTCCCCATGCAGGGAGTGGCTCAGGGATGAGTGCCTGGGACAGTGGCAGGAAATACATGACTATGGTGAGCTGAACTAAGTAGGAGGTCTGAAATCACCTCCGCAATAAGCAGAGGGCAAGAAATGCAGAGCGAATATGGTCTCAAGTCACATCCATTTACCTGTAAAAGCCTCAGTGTGATCCTTCTTTATAGCTGAGTAGTATTCCGTTGCATAAAAATACCACTCATGAGTGAAATAAATCAAACTCACATGTGTAAATACCATAGTCTCCCTAGTGTAAGAAACAGGGCAGGTCTTGAAACCACCCATATTCTACTCCTTTTGAGGCTTGTAATTTAATCTCTTATTTTAAAATTTTAAATTAATACCTAAGAACATAAAAATTATATATACTAATAGAATATCATGTTATGTCTTAATATATGTATACATTGCATGTTTATATTAGGTTATACATATTTATCACCTCAAACATTTATCATTTCTTTAGGCTGGCAACTTTAAAAATCCATTTTTCTAGCTATTTGTAATGTACAGTACTTTGTGTTCATTTATGCTTACTCTACTATGTAATGGAACACCAGAACAAATCCTAATTTTAAATTTTTAGATTAGTGCTTGCTTACTGTTTAAAATATAGCAGTTATAGACTTGAATGTGAGCTTCAATTACAGATTTATTCCATGTCAAGTTAAGATCTTGGGAGACAGAGTGTGAGGAGGGATTGTACAAGAAAGAATGAGGCTGAGATTGCAGAAAAGTAGCATCTTCTAACAAAAAGGGCAAAATCTAGAGCACAGATGTTCAACTTCTTGAAGATAAATATTATGCACAGGGAAATGCTACCATGAACTCTATTTTCTTTGGCTCTTGGGTTAGAAAACAAAAAGTACAAATGGCAGCAGAGGAAATCATACACAAGGATTTCACCGTGGTAAAATTTTACAGATCCAGAGGTTAGTCTTTAAAAGTAGGCTTCAAAGATCCAGTTGTCTGAGAGTGGTAAAAGTAGCCAGATTATTTATTAAATACCTGCTATAGAATAATAAGCTTTAGGCAAAACATTACAAGACATCAGATTGACTTGTGAGCTAAGTAATTCAGTGAGACTGTTCTATGAATGAGGAGACTTTAGCTCAGGTAAGTAAAGTTGTTGGTCTATGGTCCTTAAACTGGTACGTGAAAGGAGACTGGATTTTAGCCCCCATGACATGATTCCAGAATCATTTTCTTTAATGAAGTGCTAATGAAGTACTTGGAACTATCTGGAGTAAAAATTTAGAACTGGAGAGGTAGAAAATAATGACAATAATACTGACTCTATAATAGTACTACTAGAATACTAATCATTATGGCTATGAATTGAGGTCTTTCCATTTTTTTACTTTTCTAACAGTAACATTTATGCAAAATATGTCATATAATCATTCTACTGGTGAAGAAAATATGATACACTTCCATTAATAACGTGTCCAAACTCAAACAGCTATAGCTGGTACAGCCTGGATTCAAATTAACAAAATTTGACTCAGATATTTGCAACACTGAACCTAATGGTCCCCAAACACCTTGCTCAGTGCACCAGCCAGTATGCCTGAGATGGGCCAAGAATTTCACTTATGTCAAGAGAAACATGCATAAAATGGGTGAATATCTCCTCATGAATCACCGTATGTGTGTATCTGTAGCTTGTAAAATACTAAAAATTGTAAGCAATGTGACTACAGATCACTCTTGAAAGAGTAAGGCAACATCAGTGACATCAAGACAAATTCTCACAGATCTATCACCTATAAATCTATTTCCCTGTTTTTCTTCACTCATAAAGGCAGAGTTAGTTTTTATTGTAAGAAATAGAATCTTGAAGCTGTGGATTATGTTGTAATTTTGCAGATGGAAGCCCCTTGGGTCTATTAAAAACGCCACGTGGCTTTTATTCCAGAGCTGAAACCCTCAGGAGCACACTGCAGTGCTCTAGCAGAGACCTTCCTAAGACTGGATTCCTACCAAGCTCTCCTACGTGCGCCAGCACATTTTCCTCTGTTACAGATTCAGATGACAGGAATTATGTTCCCCGCTAGGCTCTGCCAGGCTGCCCATCCCATGAATCACCCTGATGTTGGGGCTTCCCTCTTTTCACTTCTCTTTACTATTCTGTTCAGTTATGCTACAATTTTCCAAGGAGAAACACATTCTGTAATGTTGCTAGTCACTGAAAAATTTTTGTGTGTGCTCTGCATAAGAAGAACCCATCTACTTGGACAAAATCAGTCCAAGGTTAAAGCATCAAATTCTCTTCTAATTGGAACTTGTATTTGTAGAAATGGGAGAGAAAATTGCCCACCGGAGACTGGTCACAGGACTCATGCCAGCAAGATGCCCATCAAGTCCAAGTTGGTCTGAGGTAACTGCACCTGACAATCAGATGCTTTGGAATGAGCCCAGCACTTCCCATTCCCCATATTTACTTACTATTAATGCATCCTCCTATTATTTAATTGCATTACACAGAAAAAAAGTTCTTAGTTATTCTTTTCTTGCATACAATGATTTTAAGCATTTTGACTCTGCTGTATGAGAACTGAAATTTTATTATGTAAATAAACAAGGTGGAATTCTGGCAAAGATACTCACATGAGTCAATTCAGGTATCTTTACCTCCTTCTTTTGCCAGAGATCTAATTGCTTCATAATGAATAAACAAGAGAAGGAGTCAGCAATTCTAAGTGAACTATGACAAATTAAATGCATTGATTTAATCTGCATTTGGAGAGGCACTTTCTGACTGTTTGCCAAAGGGTATGCTCCAATTTCAAATGGCGAGCCTCATGTTTGAGTGAAACTCTACTAGCTGTTGTCCAAGAGTGGAAAGTACATGGATCTTAGACAAAGACAGACACACTGTGATTTATTTAATCAACGCTCATTGCCATTTTGTCATCTTTAAACTTGGAATATTAAACCTCCCTTGGAATTTATCCCTTACATTGGCTGACAGGTAACAGGTGGTCAACAAATGCTATTATTAAAAATGAAAATGTTGAAAAATGAGCCAAATGTAATACCTATTTAAGACTTTTATGCATCCATAAACATATTAAACAGGGGCCAAGAGAAACTTGGCTCTCTCAGTTCTTTCTATACCTTTCATTTTATACTAATACGTGCTACAATGGTTATGAAATTAAATGTTGAGTTGAATCTAATAAGAGTATTACTATTAGAGATAAAGTCTAATTTTAATGATTCATATGACACTTTTGAATTTTTCCTGCAACCCCATTTTAGTTTCATTTCTGCTGGGAATTTGGTGATTTATCTATAAGTAAGTCCTTGTGCCACTCAGAGTTTTCTGGGCTGTTGCTATTTATGAGTCCTTCTGCTTCTCAATGATCCCTAGAGCTTTACAGTACTTCAGCCATTGAATTTTGACTCACTAGAGGGGGAAAGAATGATAACCAAAGTGATAGCATGAACAAAGAATACCAGTAAGCCAGAAGAAACCAGAGAGATTACTGAAAAGTGTACATTAAAGCCCAACAAATGGGAAATTAAAAGGGCAGCTCACATTATCTGGTGTGGTGTCAGTGCTTCATGGAGGAGCCTTAAAGACTAAATTAATCTGAAAGCCAACGGCCAAATTAATCAACTAAGATGGACCCTTTTTTAAAAAGCATGTGAATAAACAAGAGTGTTTCATTCCTCAATTGCATTTAAGTTCACTTCAGAAAAGTCATACAGTTCATTGATGGATTTGGGAAAAATCATCGTCATTTATATGAAATCCCTATATGCAAACACATAGAAAAGCAAATTAACATTTGAGCATTCTGAACTGTGAGAGCAAAGCAAACTGCTAGCAACACTGAGTGTGAAGTCTATAGGATCAGTTTCCCAATACCAGCGCCTGCTGGATCTTTCTTCCCCTGGGTAAACTTGGGCACAAAAAAAAATAATCCTCACTGAGATTCCCTATTATACTTATATATCATACATAAATATTAATTCTTAAATGCAATTCTTATTAAATAATATTTAATAATTATATAATGTCATGTTATAGATGTTGTTTTGATAATGTTACATGCAAAGAATAATCAAAATATACAGAAAATGCTTAAATTTTTTAAAAATTATCACAGTAAAAGGCACAAGGCCATTAATCTACCTCAAAAAACATATCACTTCAAATACATTTAGCCCAACATTCTTCATACTTTTTGAAGTAATTCTGGAAGCCCTATTTTGTGAGAGTCCTCATGAGGTGTGGTCCAGGCCATCCGATGGAAAGGCAGGCTGGAAAAATACCACCCTGTGATCTCCTTCACTTACTCACTAGATCTGACACTATCTAACTTCTGGCTCTTTCTCAAGATCAGAACGACTATGAATTGTAAATGTCTCAAATCAATTGAGGACAGAAAGCAGAACAAGAGCACAGCTAAAGATGCTCATGAAAAAGAACTGCCAGAACTCCAGAAAGTGACAAGATTGATGGGCTAAGTATGTTCACAGTGAAGAGGAATATTTTAAGGAAGGTTCGCGGCAATGTGTCTTTTACTGTAATACATTTTTTTAAAATTAAACACCATATTTTTGATCACACCTCATGTATACATTATGAAGTCTTTGAAAATCAAATCCAATAGCAGGAATTATAAAATTTACTAGACTTTTAACTTCAAATCTCTTTAAGTTTTAAAATTCTCCTTTATTTTTCTTGATGTATCATCCCATTAATATTCAAAATTACTGAGCACTGTTGCTGTATGTAGAAATAATTTATCTTGGTTGTTGCTGTCTTTTTTCTATCCCCAAATATGTGCCTTCTTTTTTCCTAGTTCTGATGTTATTACTAACAAATGCTCTAGTGCTTTCTGCAATGGCTCATTTATCTGCTAGTACAGCTAGTTATTTATCAAGGATGAAATAGTTACTATTTCCAAACTTCTGATGACATTCTTTTTGAATTCTGGGACACTTTCTTTGGCCATAGCATTATTCATCAGATACTTTGTTTGTGGAACATTTTTCTTTTACAACTAATACCCCTTCCCTTGAGAGCTGAATCTGTTCATATATTTTCTGCTCCTACAAAAACATTTTGAAAAAGTATTCAAAATGATTTCTGTGCACCCAGTATTTGCAGAAAGAAATACTGAGAAGCGTGACATGGAATCAGGGACTGATAAAAAAAATAATAACACTAGCATTTGACTAGATCATACAACAAGATGTGTAATTATCAAACATAAAACTGATTGTGAAGCTGAAATTGTCTTGAATGGAAACAATAGACTAAAAGAAACAGATTCAGGAGTTTAAATTTTTCTTCAAATGTATAGGAAAATATTTTTAAATTTGTAATCTTGATACACACACACACACACACACACCTTTATATTGAAGGAAAGTTTCAACTGAGAAAAATTATGGAAGCAGGAAAAATTACCAAAGCTTTTTCTTTTTAGTTTTGTTTTTTCAGTTTAAAACAACACCCTGATTTCAATACCCTCTTAGAGTACAGCTAGAATTTAATGAAAGAGATGGGAAAAATGTATTCTTTCTTTATGTTACTCTGAAATATGATAATAAAGCAATGAGACTGAATATATAAAACTCAAAATGAGGTATATTATATATGTGTTCAACACTTTCCTTACCAGGATGTTATACGAGGGAACTAGTGCCAGCCTCCCTGTTCTACATGTTCCAAAATTATTCAAATTAACAACTTCAATAGGATTCCTCAAAGCCCAAGTTATCACACTCTGACTCCCCTATAATCTTTCGTGCAGTATTAATTTATCCAGTTGGATAATTGTGAGTGCAGTACCTGTGGGACACCCCAAGCACCTGCAAGCATCCTGGGAACCTGGGAGCCATCCAGGGAAACCACAAGGTGTCCAAGGCATCCAAGGTATCCAAGGCATCCAAGGCATCCAAGACACCCAAGGTATCCAAGGTATCCAAGGCATCCAAGGTATCCAGGGTATCTAGATGATCCTCTGGTGGATCATCCAGAGGAAAATGTCCAATGAGAAGCTATATTACCATTTCTATATGTTAAGGAACAGTTCCAGAAAGAAAATATGGTTCTTATATAGCAATTTGAAACATGGGAGTAGACACAAGTATTTAGGAAATAAATGTGCAGTGAAAAGAAGATAGACCTGAGTCTTGCAAAGGGAATATTAAGAATTGATAATATACTAGGTAAATACCATGCTCACAGAAACTTACACAGCTCTTATAGGGAATAAACAAGGAAAAGACTGGGAGCTCTTATCACAAGATATGGGTGTGTGTGTACCTTTGTATCAATATGAAGGATTTGGAAAAAGAGTGAGAGGTCATATATCTATTCCAACTTGCAGAAGTTTAGCTAAAATGTGCACTTAGCATATAGTAAGACAGGTGCAATATGGAATTTCTCAGCCTCCAGAATTGAACAAGCCAATTTCCTTTAAAAACTTATCTCACATATCTACTCATGAGTATATCCTATAGGGTCTGTCTCATTGGAGAAGCCTGACTAATATATACTCTATTCTCTAATCTGTGTTTTAACACTGTGAAAGATGAGCTGGGTACTTCCCCCCGAATGCATAACAATTGCTGCAAATCAAGTCTTATTTCCATATACTGATATGTACAGAGTGGGCGATGTCATTCTCTTCTCTCTTCAATTGGCTCTACGTGATGCAAGTAAGGCTAGCTAAGGTTTTGTAACCCTTTCAGCTGACCTGACAATTTTCTGTTTCCTCGCATAGTGCTTTTTCTTGTAAAGGATTGAGCACAGGAGAAGGGCAGAGCCACTTAGCTCCAGGAATGTCAGCTGGGCACGAGCCTCAAAATAAGAGGCTATGACTCCCCAGGACACAGAAATTTACATGTCAAAAACTGAAGCAACAGCTTCCTAAAATCATTCAAATGTTACCCTAATTGAGTTATGCAGACCGACCTTTCTGCATATCATTCTCCCTGCATATTACAAAGATGATTTTCTCTCCACCTGGCTAGTCAGCTCAAGTTACTCACATAGTTCCTGCCATCCTCACTGTCACTCATCCTTAAGCCACGCCCTTCTTCATAAGATAATAAATTCTGGAAGAGGCCTTGGATCAGGACCTTTGTCCATATATCCTCACTTGGATGGGACTCAGGACCCCTTGGCTTGCCCATAACTTTGAATATGTCTTAGTATCTTTACTCTCACCATGGGTGACATTGGAGGTGGTAGATTGAACGTAACTCTTTAAAATTCCAGTGTTTCTATGAGATTACAAGCATAACTTTCCAAATTACAAGGTGAGCTGGAAAAAAGATTACAATATTTGGATTATAATATATGATATTGGGACTTTGATATAACACTATTACATGGGATCTAGTAAGAAAAAGAGAAAACAGGTTTTTATCCACTCATATATTTTCCCCATACTGATTATTAAGTATCTTCTAATCATGTTAATTCCAAATTTCTATGGTCAAGAGAAACTGCCATCCACTACCCTGGATCCATCTATGCATGGATCCAACACTACTACAGCACAGGAGGTGGTGGTGGCCAGGATGACGGGCAACATCCTTTACTCTGGCCACCAGTGCTCTACTTTGCTGCTTCCTTGCTGTGCATAAGAAAAAGCAGCAACAGAGAAATGAGCATTTGCAAGAAAGTGCAATTTATAAAAGTACACAATGTAAATGGTGCATGAAAGTCTTTACATAATCTTTATATTGCACCTGTCCAAATATAAGTACTAAAAACTGGACTGGTAGGCATAGTGGAAGTATGAGGGTTTTCCCCATTTTTAGTATTTCTAAACGGGAACAAAAGTATAACTGATGTCAGGCACAGTCCAAAACCCAGCTGTTTATACTGTATAGTTTGATAAATTCTTACTGTGAATATTGGCATATTTCACAGTACATGATGAAGCATTTTGAGATTTCTTATTTTATAACTAAACACTTCAGAATAACCTCCAGATTGGTAAAAGAGGAGAATCACAGAGGCAAAGACCATTTTCCAAAAGGAGATGCCATGAAGTGAAAGCAATGGATGAGGGACTAGGGAATTTGTTTCCTTCTGATCCTGAAATCCTCTCATTCTAATGCATGAAAACATAGACAATGTAAAGTTTGCATGCTAAGTTGTTATGCTACTGTTTCAGAATGCATTTAATGTGTTCTATCTGACATAGCCTACTTTTTCTTGTCTTACTCCTCCAATAATGATCTAAATTATCATTTAAAACTTGATGTGTTCTATGGTGTGTTGAATTTTCAGAAACATTATTTTTACTCTTTCAAATGCCTCTGAAACATATAGCATTATTGTCAATACACAACTGTAGAAAAAAAGCTAAACTAGAGAATTTGATCCCTTTGTCCAAGATAACAGAATGCTAGAAAAAAATGTGGCACTGGGATGTGACCCCTGGTTTATTCCTCTCACATGCTGCCAACCCTGAGAGCAGGTGGATCAAAAGACATTTATCTGACATGGATTTGGTGAGACGTTGTAGTCTTGTGAAATCAGGCACTGTCAGTTTCAATCATGGCCCTGCCACCAACTACTTATAAAAAATAAACACAAGACCAGTTGTTACAATTCCTCAATTTTAAAATATTACTGGAAAAGCTGTGATATTGAGGGACCTGGCATACCTCCTCAATCCCCCAAATGAGTATGTGGCAAAGGTTTAAATAAATGAAACATGTAGTATGATTTTAGGGCTCCAAGAAGATCAAAACCCTCTGCAGAGTTCGAGACTCTGGGGGCTAAGGCAAGGAATGTCTCTAGATGGCCCATATTTATTTAGTTTTCAAACAAGGAAGGGGTTAGAGTGGAAAACTCAGGAAACTGAATAGACATTCGGAGTGATTCAAGGACTTTCCCAAGTAACAGCTTATGTTTAATTTAGAAGAACTATCTTATGTTAATTTAGGAGAAGTATCTTAGGAGAAGCTCTCCATATTGCTTTTCACTGCAGGAGTGGAATGCCTGCAACTACAGTCTTTATTTAGTTAATTGGAGTTGGGACCAGATGTCCTCAACTGTGACCTTATCTTGTCCTTTGGGGCATCTCTTTGTTCTCAGGTCAGCCATGCCCCGGCCATGTCCTGGCCTGCTCATGTGTTCAGTTTCCAGTTTTGATGGCTTCCACTACTGTGAGAATTCAGAGACAGCATTTAGGATGCACTCACAAAGCTACCTGCTCCCTTACCAGTTCCAGTATCACGTATACTCTTCTAGCCACTTTCTAAACTTCCTATGCAGTTTTACCCCACTTTTATATCTGTTTACAGAAGGGCAGCTATGGGGAATTCCATATGACAGTAGTAAGTAAATCAGTATTAAATATTAAATCGAAGTACATATGAGTTTATTTGAAAATTGCCTATGTGAGATTCCAACCTATTTGTTCCAAAAGCTAAATATAATCCTTTATGTTTAGCTCTTTTTGAGCATAGATCAGACTTTAAGCAGCAATATCTCTATCAGTGTTTGACTGGTTTGAAGCCATATACCTTCACTCGGCTGTCTCCTGCCACAGCTTGCAGGGAGGGTAGGCATTGGGTAAAACTGGGTCAGGTAAGTTGTACTGCCCTTGAGCAGGAGTGCTATTTCAGCACATATCCTTTAGTGGAGAGGGGTGAACTCAGGACAATGAAGATCGGCTCACTGCACAATATTTTGTTGTTTTCCTTGCAAGCAAATCTTATTGGTGTCCTGACCTTATTTGAGTCACTAATACTTGTATAATACAAATTTAAGAGTCATCATTATACAAAGAAATTGTTAGGTGATTCTCTGTGTTTTCCATAAATCAAAGAAAACTAATTTAATAATAGCAATATTTGTCAGCACACTCAATCACACAGATCAGCAAATATACAAATTATCACCATCAATTCTTATTGGTGCTCAATTATACAAATCACAATTCATTCATCATAATCTGTGTTACCTGGAACTAATAAAATTTTGTCATGAGCAGAATCAAATTTATTGACTGTAAAAAAAATTATAGAGAATTTCTTTCTCTGCAGTGACCCATCTACTGGTCCCATTTTACACTATAATAAAATTGACAATTTAATATCAAGTTCATAGACCCATTGTGTTGAATTCAAAGACTTTCTAGAGCTCCCAAGATATCCATGAATTTTCTGTATTGGTGTTAGCATATTTACATAAATAAGGTCTATAATTTCCATAAGATTTCTAGAATATCCTGTGATTATGCAAAATTCACAAACAGATGCATTCCTACACTGGTGCCTTGCAAACGAACTATGGTATCATAACTAAGATTCAGATCTTGACCTCATTCTCCTCCCAATGCACTTATTTTACCCATTTCTATTGTCCTCTGTAACCTGTTAAAACTTAAAGAGCTCTTGTTTTATAGTATCTCTATGGTCATGGATCTCATGGATTTCTTATCAGAAATTTAATAACATTTTATAAATGCTAATCAATGAAATTCAACAAGTCTTTATTGAATACAGAGAATACAGCACTGTGATAAACCCTGTGAACACAAATGGCAAAGTGGAAACAGAAACACAAGTTCTTAGGATGAGTTAGCAATCAACTGTGTAGTAAGATATGCAGGATGTCAAATGACCACTATGTCCAAAAATACAACCTGGAGTCTCACCTAATTTTACAAGAGAATATTCAGAATTTAAGTTTTTGAAGAGCCAACTATTCCAGAAGAGGCAACATATGAAGCCATCAACACTCTTACTTTAACTCACATCATCTAGTAAGATTTTTTTACTTTATATAGCACATCAAGCACCAAGTTTTATGAATAAACTGAAAGAATAACAATTCATGTGAGGCATGTGGTATGAGTAAAATAGGCAAATTTGAGCAAGATATCAGCTAAGAGTGTAGCAGGTATGATCTTGCTAACCTACACATTCTAGAAAATCTCTATGTACTGAAAAAGGAAGAGAAGGAAGAGAAGAAATGTTATAGAAAGTGAAATCTGGACCTTGATAGTTTTGCAAAGACTTAATCATAATATGAAGGGAAAAAGTCCATCCTCAGCAATGGGCTTTCATGTTTTAGAGTTGATTCTACTAAAGGGACGTACAACCTCCCACAGTGTCATCATCAGAGGGGTGCATATCTTTACAACTGATAAACCTGCATTGGCTGATTGCAATCACCCATTGTTCATGGCTTATATGAGCATTCACTCTTGAGGCTGTACATTTTATGGGTTTGGATAAGTGCATGAGTGTGTAAAGACAGAGGAGTTTTATCAGCTTAATGAAACTCAACTTATCAGTTATTTTTTCTATGAATTTTGTCTTTAGTATTGTTTCAAAGGAATCATCATGATGCTAGTGGTCATCTACAAAGCATGTGTTTCTTTGCAAAGATCAGCTTACTATATTTATGGAATCTATTTCTGGGATATTTATTCTGTGAAAGTCATCTGTTTGTCTATTCTTTTGCCAATGACTCACTGCCTCAATACTGCAGCTTTATGTTGTGTCTTGAAGTTGGGGTCATCAGTCCTCCAACCCTGTTTGCTTTCAATATAGAGCCGGCTCCTCCGCATCCTTTACTATTCCATAGAAAATTTATAGTAGTTTTCAAGAAATAATTTTCTGATTTTTTAAACGGGGCTTGCAGTAAATCCACTGGTAAGTTGAAAAGAAGTCACACTTTGACAACATTTAGTCTCCCTATCATGAATATGGAATCTCTTTCCGCTTCTTCGGATCTCTGATTCTGTTTGTAAGAGTTTGTAGTTTTCCTAGTATAGATTTTGTATACATTTTTTTCATTTGTCCCTGTTTCATCTGTGAGCTGCTGATAAAAATATTATGTTTTTAGTTTCAAATTCTACTTGTTCATTTCTCAGTAAGCCATGACTTCTCTTATTCCTCTGTCTCTCCACTCTTGGTTGAGTGATTTATTCTCTGATTTTATCTTTCTCAGATCTAAGATGTACTGATTTCCTCCTGTATTTTAAAGTTTTACTTGTTAAAATGGAATAATGACATCAAAATCTTCATACACAGAAACAGAACAGAAACTGGAAGTCTGAGCAATAGTTTCAAGCTAAACACTGTGAAGTTCTCTGTAGCCTTTCTCAAAAGAAAGCATGTCAGAGAAGCATTACATACAGTTAAAGCCAAGCACAAGGCCCTGAGGTTCTATGTTTGACAGGAAAGCGATTCTATTTTGACATGTTTTACACACTGTTCCCTAGCTTTAAAAAAAACCGAGCCCCTGTATCGAGAAAGAGGATGAAAAGGAGGAGGGAGAGGTGAGGAGGAAGCACATGACCAGCAGGAGGAAGGAAAACAGAAGGAGGAGGAGAAGTAGAAAGTGTAAGAGAATAACAGGAAGTAGGAGAAGGAGACGGAGAAGAAGAGGAGGAAAGGCACGCAGAAGAGATCATTGCTAGGTAGATAATACAGGGATGGGGATGGGAAAAGAGATGATGTCCAAGTTCACAGAGCATGCCTGTTTCTGTGGATAAAGAAGGCAAATAATTCTAATCTCTGTGGTCTGAACCAGCCTTGTTTCATGTCTGTCTTTACCTGGTTAAGGTTGTGCAATCTTTGCTTTCAGCAGTACAGTATTATTCAAGAACAACCTCTCCACATTGTGTTAGCACACTAGATATAGAATTTTGGTTCTAGCCCTTTACTGTCTTGTTTCCTTCCTCTTTTCCCTGGCAAATTCAGCCATATGATTCTCCTCTAACTCTCTTGCTAAACTCAGCAGTTCTACTTAGTATAAACAAAAAAAAATCTTAAAAATGAGTAAGTTATAATAAAAGCAATTGTTCCACATTCATGTTATTAATGGTAAAATCAAGAGTGAGAAAATGCACAGGATAAGGGCAACATGAAGCTTAATAAGCAAAGTCTCTCATAAAAAAAAACCTTTTTATTTCACCTCTAGCATTACTTAGTAATCTATGTAGACACAAGTTGCAAAAAAAATCCAAGATCCAATAATATCTATGTACTTGTGCTTTTCTTCACTCAAACTGCATATGTCTTTCAGAGTTTAAGGATGAATTTCATTCCTACTCTGTGAAAATCTGTCATCTGACCTCCTGTTAGTGAAATTTCCAGATTTTCTTGTTATTTGTCTTACTCTTTAAGGAAATTCCTAGAATACAGAACCAAAGAAAATATTCAGAGACAAGAGTAGTTATTTGACTTATCACTTTGTCAAGAAAGGATATTCACATAATCTAATTCTCTACCCTCCTGTCTCCGTGTTTTCTTTGCTGTCTGCCACAGAAGGGCAGTGAGGATGCATATTAATGAGACTGGCCAGGCAGCCACCCAGTGCATTTTCTTAACCTGGGAAAATTATCTCAAAGATATTTGCAAAAGTCTGAAAGGACAGTTGCTTAAGCATTTGTCACCTTTAAAAGTGTTTAACATAAAAAAAGAAAAAAGAAGAAGAAGAGAGGAGGGGCAAGGTGAGATCTACAAGGTAGTACCAATACCTAAAACCCTTAGGAAATAGTACTTATCCTGTTCATTATTCTAAAGTTATATGATGCAAAATAGGTTTTGTTCAAATGCCCTCAATTTAGATAACATTTTGTTTCAGCAATGTTGAATCTCAACCATAGAGAAAAAAATAAATGAACATGTTCACTGAGAATTAGATAATTTAAAAAATTTATCTGTGAATCACTTTGTACTCAAGACTGTTAAGAGATTTAGTTACTACTGAATGAGGTAAGTGAGAACTGATTTGGATTTCACAAACTCTAAAAGAATTGTACTCTCCCACAAAATATATTGCAAAATACCTATAAACAGAAAATTTCACATTAGATTTACTATATTGATTTAAAATAGTCTCCTAAAAATTTAAAAGCCCATAAACATGTAGAAATAAAATGTGATGATAAATAAATGTTTTTAATAAGTGACTATATGATATGTTTTGATTTTCCCTCTTTAGTAATGTCATCATTTCTTGGATAAAAATAAAGATGAAAAATTGTCAAATTTATATGTGCAAATAATACAGACATTCAAAATTAAGTCAGAGAAAATACGTCCAAAATCCTTGAAATTTTTGGAGGAATTGGTCTGTTCATAATGAAAAACTGTAAGAATTCAACAAGAGAAAAACATAGTTACAATCAATTGTGAACTCCTAGTTTTTATAAGGAAGATAGTTTTGGAAGGATGATAAATGACGTTTTGCCCATGTCACACCACATAGAACATTATTTTGAATTCAAGTACCTCATTTTAAGAAGGAATTTATCATTTTATAGAAAATCACTATAGAGACCAGGGATGTAGCTCAGCAGGCATAAGCACTGGCCTGGCAAGTGCAAGGTCCTGAGTCCTATTCCCAGTACAGAAAAAAAACAAAAAACAAAAAATCACACATCATAGAATGATTACGTACAATAACAAAGATGATGAGACTTAGCATTATAACTGGAGTCCATACTACATAAACAAGAATCCAAGAAGTTGATGTTCAGCTTTAAAGAGAGAAAATGACAGAGAAAATCAAGTTCTCTTTATATACAGGACAGAGTCACATGGGCTGAGAGAGAACCAAAAGCCAAGCCACACTCTCCCATGAGCCAGCAGCAGACATATGGGCCAGAAAGCCAAGTCATGGCCTCCCACGAGACAGCTGGTTCAGTAGATTTAGGATTTTTCTGTTTTACTATTTAGATCTTTGATTCATTTTAACTTTAGTTTAGTGCATAGTGATAGACATGGGTCTAGTTTTACTCTTTAGCTTATGGAAAGGCCGTTTTTCCAGCACCATTTATTAAAGAGGCTTTCTTTCTGCCAGTGAACATGTTTGGCCCCTTTGTCAAAAACAGGTGGCTGAGTGTGTTTGTAATTGTATCTGCATCTTGTAATCTGCTCCACTGATCCTCAGTTCAGTCTTTTTGCTAGTACTATACTGATTTCATCACAGTAGCTTTGTAGCATAATTTGAAGTTAGGGATTGTGATGCCTTGTGCTTTGTCTTTGTCGCCCAGGATTGCCTTTGCTCTTCTAGGTCTCTTCTATTTCCAAATGAATTTTATGTATGTTTTCTCTAGACTTGTGAGGGTAACTAATAGTATTTTGATTTGGATTGCATTAAATCTGTATAACAGTAGGGAGTATGACTTCTTTCACTATGTTAGTTCTTCCTATTCATGAGCAAGGGATATCTGTCCATTTTCTGATATCCTCTTTGATATCTTTTTTCAAGAGTATTTTAATTTTCAATATAAAGATGCTTTACTTCTTTTGTTAGATTGACTCCTAAGTATTTTTTTTCCTTTTCTTTTTTTTTTTTTTTTTTTTTTTTTTTTTTTTTTTTTTTTTTTTTTTTTTTTTTTTTTTTTTTTTTTTTTTTTTTTTTTTTTTTTTTTGCATGTTATTGTGAAGGACATGGTTTCTCTAATTTCTCTCTCAGTGAGTTTATTGTTTGTGTACAGGAATGTTATTGACTTTGAATATTACCTTTGTAACCAGCTATGCTACTGAATTTACTCATTAAATCTAGAAATCTTTTGGCAGAGTCTTTGGGGTCCTTTATGTAGAGTTTCATGTCATCTTTGAATCATGATAATTTAACTTCTTCCTTTCCTAGCCTTATTCGTTTTATTTCTCTCTCTTGCCTAATCACTCTGGCTAATGTTTCCAGAATTAAATTAAATAAGAGTGGTGATAGTGGATATCCTTGTCTTCCTCCTGATTTTAGAGTGACAGCTTTCAGTTTTTGTTCATTTAATATGATATTGGCCATTGGTTTGTCATAAAGGGCTTTTATCAAATTGAGGTAAAGACCATCTATTTCAATTTTCCTTATGGAAAATATCATAAATAAGTGTTGGACTTCATCAAAAGCTTTTCTGCATCTATTGAAATGATCATGTGATTTTTGTCTTTGGCTCTGTTGATATGATGTATCTTGTTTTTGATCTGCATATGTCAAACCATCCCTTCATTCCTGGGAGGAATCCCACCTGGTCATGCTGTATAATCTTCTTCATGAGTTGCTGCATTCTGTTTGCTAGTTTTTATCAAGGATTTTTGAAACTATGTTCACTAGGGAGACTGATCTGTAGTTCTTTTGGTTTGATCTTTCTCTGTTTTGAGTATCAGGGTAATACTCACCTTCAGGAATACATTAGGGAATATTTCTCTTGCAATTTAATTAAAAAGTTTGAGGAGTATTGGCATTAAATCTACTCTAAAGTTCTTGTAGAATTCAGCAGTAAACCCATCAGGACTTGGGATTTGTTGTTGTTGTTGTTGTTGTTAAGATTTACTTACATTTTAAATTATTGGGTTATTTAGAATATCTATATGTTCTTCACTGAGCTTTGGTAATTCATACATTTATAGGAATCTACCCTTTTTTCTGTTTTTATTATTATTATTATTATTATTTTGAAGGTAGTAAAAATACAACAGAATAAGACAGACAAAGCCAATTGATACAATGCAGTGAAACTGGTACAGAACATCACAGCAGGTTACCAGGATAACAGTAATGGGTGCAATAGTGTATCTCATTATCTTCACAATAGTTGTCCTTTCAATCAGGTATAGCAAAATCAAACCAAATACAGAACATTATAGAACTTACCAAAACAGAATATTGAGTAGAGCAATACAATTAATCAGAACAAAGCAAAACAGTGATAACAATATTTGCCTTCAAAGAGATGGTAGAAGGAAATCCCCCACATATGCTATATTGCATACAGTCAGCCTCCCAAGAGATGCTCACACCTCTGGCTCCCATTTGCTAACAGGGAGTGGGGATAGGATGTTTGATTCTCAGCCCATGCATTGGTATGCTCACAGATGCTTACCAGGGAGGTGAGCGGGTTGCTTTCTTTCCCAGTGCCCTAAGTTCCAACATGGCGGGATCTGGAAACGCTGGCTGGTTCTCCACCTGAGGCACCCACCACTTGCTCAAGCCATGGCTGCTTACCAGGGAGGTGAGCAGATTGCTTTCTTTCCCAGCACCCTAAGTTCCAACATGCCATTTTTCTGTTTTCTATACCATGTCAATAAAAATTTTCTAAGTAGGTATTTATGATCCTCTGAAATTCCACAGGATCCTTAGCGATTTCACTCTTTTTGGTCCTTATTGCATGAATGTGAGTTTTTTCTTTCCTTTTTTAAAATAAGACTGGCTGTAGGGTTTATCAATTGTATTTATTCTTTCAAACAACCAGCTGTTCAATTCATTAATTCTTTGTATTGTTTTCTTAATGTCAATTGCATTAATTTTTGTTAAGATCTTTGTAATTTCCTCCCTTGCATGAACTTTGGGCTTAACTTGCTCTTTTTTTCTAGAAATTTGAAGTGCAACATTAGGTTGTTTATTTGTGTTTGTTCTGTTTTCCTGATGTGAGACTTTACCGCTATGTTTCCCTCTCAGTACTCCTTTCATGATATCCCACATAGCATCCCCAAATGGTAAGCTGTATCTGCAGTTTAGTTTGACTGTAGATATTAATTTTTCTTTAATTTTATCTGCAACTTAGTGATAGTTCATGAAGATTCTATTTAATTTCCATGTGTTTATATAGATTTTGCAGTTTCTTTTGTCATTAATTTCTAATTTTATTGCATGATGGTCAGATAATAAACATAGGATAATTTCAGTTTGGGGGTTTATTGAAGCATGTTTCATGGGCTAGCATATGTATATTTTAGAAAACATACCATGTGCAAGGGCTGGGGATTTAGCTCAGCAGCATAAGCACCCGCCTTGCAAGCACATGGTCATGAGTTTGATCCCTGGTACCAAAAAAAAAAAAAAAAAAAAAACATACCATGTGCAGCTGAGAAAAATGTGTATTCTGGTATTGCTGGTTGGAACACTCTGTTAACATCTTCAAAGCCCATTTGTTTACAGGTTTAGCTCAGTTTTGTTATTTCTTTGCTGAAATTTTGTCTAGTTGATCTGTCTCTGTGATGGTATTGAAGACCCCTATTACAATTGTGTTCTTTGATTTTTCATTTCTATCAATAATTGTCTTATATAGTTGTGTGCTCCTGTATTTGGTGCATATATATTTATGATTATTTCCTCTTCCAATTGAATTTTTTCCCTAACAAGTACATAGTGACCTTCTTTGTCTCTTTTGACCATTTTTTGGTTTGAATTCATATTGCATACAAATAGAATAGTTACTACTCCTTTTCTCTGGATTCCTGTTGCATGGAGTATTGTTTTCTATTCTTTGACTTTTAGTCCATCATTTCTTTTTGAGTTAAGTGTGTTTCTTCTATACAGAATATTATTGGATCATGTTTCCTGATATATTCTGCTAGTGTGTTTCTTTTGATTGGTGAATTGAGGCCATTTACGTTGATGGTTATAACTAATATGTATTGGCTTATCTTTGTCACGTTATTTTCCTGTTGTTGGCCCCCTATTTTTCCATCTGTTTAATAGCTTGCCTTGCTTGGTGGTTTATTTCTCTTGTTGTTCTTGAAATTGTGGTCGTTTTTGTCTCTGTCCAGAATAACTTTCATTACTCTTTGTAGTGTTGGTTTGGTGGTCATTAATTTCTTCAGCTGTTCTTTGTCATGAATGTATCTTATTTCCCCATTAATTCTGAAGGACAATTTTGCAGGGTACATCAATCTGTGTTGGAAGCTGTTTACTTTCAGGACATGAAATACTTCACTCCAAGTTCTTTTTTACTTGCGGGTTTTTGTTGAGAATTCTGCTGTGATTCTGATACACTTTCCTTTATAGGGTCATCTGTTTCTTTTCTCTAGAGCTCTTAATATTCTGTTCTTGTGCTGAATTTCTGGGATCTTTATTATTATATGTCTGAGTGTAGATTTATTTTGGTTAAGGCTAAATGGAGTTTATATGTTTCACTTATCTGTATGTCAGATTCTTTTCTGGTATTACTTCTGCAAATAGTATTTCTATGTCATTTGTGTTGACTCCTGCTTTTTCATTGACATCTACTATTCTTATATTGGGGTTTTTTTTGCTTTCTCTTGTAGCTGTTGAATTATTGTTTTCTGATCCTTTGTTCTTTTATGCTAATATTGTATGATCAATTTTTCATGTCTATATGTTGCACTCTGAACAACTACTTTGAAGATAGCAATATGCAATGTATTAACCATTGTTACTCTCCTGCTATCTTGTTTTGAAATTTTGTTTCATTATTTTTATTGTGTTTCTTTCTAAAATAAAACAAAGTGACAAAATAAAATAAAAAGACTTAAATATTCTTGAGGTTTTTTGCTTAATGATCTTTACCATTTAATTATCCTATAGTTGACCTTTAGATTTTAAATTCTTCAAATGTCTCTCTAAATTCCAGAATCCTCTGTTTTCGCCCCGCCCTCATCCACATTTTCAACTACCTTATGCAAGTATTTTGTCAAACTTATACCTCTTTTTTTCTGCACCTACATTCATATACAATTACTTTGCTAACATGTCCACTTAAGGTGTCTTAAATTCTACTATTCCTAATCCAGAGGCTATATCTCAAAGTGTAAAGTAATAACTTAAACAACTGTAGAAACCAGAACAAATCTAATATTTATCACTGATATTGCTTAGCTCCTTACCCTCATATCCAACATTTTTCATTTGTTATTAATATTGCCTTCTTAATATATATCTAAATTGGCCTTTTATTCAACCTAAATACTGCACCCACACAATTTACCTACTTTCTCCCTTTGGACTATTACAATAATTAGCTAGTAGCTTTCACTCTTTGATTCCTGCCTTTTTTTAATTCATGTCATGTATGGCAAACAGCATGACCTTAAAAATGAAGATCTCCTTAGGAATCCAAAGTTGTCTCTTAGCCCCTGAGGCCCTGCTCATTCTCACGCTGGCCTCCTCCCTGGCTCACTGCCTGGTTTGACCCTAGAATTTCTTCACTGTTAAGCACCATGTTCCCTGCCTCAGGACAACCTGCCCTTCATTCTTCACAGAAAGAAAACCAGTGTTCAGCCTTCTATGTCTGGCTGCTCTCTCCCAATGTCCATGCCACATCCGAAGGAATCCTGTCCTGGGTGGAGAAGCACTGCATCTCTTCTCTTGGTGGTTGATTCTATTTTAAGAGCTCCAATGATAAAAGACAGGCACTCATTCTCTCTGAGAGCTGGCAGTGGGAGGAACCGAGGTTAACCGAGGTTAGCTTCCGGATTGGATCCGAGTCTGCAATTCCCACACAATTACTGCCAGGAAGAAAATCACCTATCAGTCTTACTTTGATTAGTTGTATTTTATCAAGTTCTTCATTCACATTTAGTAGCTTGACTCTGCATTATCATATTGATAATTTGCATATATTTATAAACAGCCCTATGTCTTTCCCATTACAGGTAATTATCCCATTAGTTTTAAAATTTAAAATTAAATGTCATGGTGAATATGAGTGTGTGTGCTCACACACATTTGAACAATTTAGAGTAGTGCTTTTCTTTTGAATGAATATAATCCTCTTAATATATGCTATAATGAGACATGCACATGATTTTATATCCCCCTTGTCATTTTCTAGTTTGGTTATATCACTTTCTAATCAGAACATTAGAATTTAATGGTTAAAAACAAGGTACTCATTCAATTCTGAATCAAGGCTTTCACTGTTTTCTTCCCAGTAATCCAGATTTTTATCTAACTTTCCAGTAAAGTCCTTAGAATATCTCATTTTCCTTTATGTCCTCCTCTGCCCTGCTTCTATTTATTCCTTCCTTTCTCACTCATATTCCTTAAATTCCTAGATTTTCTAGGATAATTTATTAGTTACTTGAATTTTCTTTTCTCCATAAGCAGCCCTCAGCCAGGAATATAGCTCAGCGGCACAGTTCCTGCCCTGCAAAGACCAAGATTGTGAGTTCAATTCCCATTACAAAAAAATAACCCTTAATTGGTGTTCATATTACATATCCCAGGATAATTTGTATTCACATGCAAATCACTGATGTCACAAGGCCCATTTCAGAAGTTATTAGCTATTTTCTTCAAAGGTACTGCTTTCTACCTGTTTGTATAATCAAGCAGTGTTTTCACATTTGTTTTCTAAGCAAAAAAAAACTGTCGATAATGCAGCCTCGAGTTTCTTGCACATCATTAACATGTTATTCCTACAGAACAGATGCATGCTAACTTGGCTGATGTTTGAACTCCTGATCCAGTCTTTTCCTCAGCTGTCACTCAGCACCCTCCCACCACCTATTTATTATGCTTGAACTTCTCACATTGGCTATCTTCTATTGTTAACTTTAAAAAACACATATAATTATTTGACTCTCAAAGGGCCTTATTTTGTATTGCAATTGGTTCTTCCGCAATAGAAAAACAAGCAATGAAGGATGCACCTGATGGTATGATCAGGGGGATAGACCAGGGCCCATGCAATTGCCCTGACAAATCCCCAAATCTTATTGACCAATGATCAACATAAGACAACTTCCGGAATGTGCTGAGAGCTGCAGCAGCCACAACTTCAGCCCAACTATTTTTGTGGAAATGGCAGGAGCTGTCGATCAAGCAGCTGCTTTGTCAGTCTGGTGAAGCTCACACGTGCTACACTTGGCTATGAGCAGCTCTAAGAGATATGTGCCTTGGCTTCCACCAGCTTCAGGGTTGGCCTGACATCCTCAAGCTACTCAGGATGACTCTGCCTAGGAAATTCTCTAATGACGCTGGCCATGTAAAATGTAAAATGTCTGTGAGATGCAGAAGACTGCATATGCTAGTGACCTTTCTGTCCACAAGTAGCACTCCCTCAGGTTAATCCAGGGGGGGCTCTGTTCTGTGCTCTGCCCCTGTGCTGCAGGACAAGCCCTAATACAAACTTGCTTGAGTGAGCTAATTGCCCATATTTAATTTTAATCTTGGGTAGAATGGGGTAAACTAGCGCTCTAAGAAACACTACTTGGTGTTATTCCTAAATGGGTTGGGCAGCCACCGTGAGGATGCTGAAGAAATCCAGACAGCAGTGGGATGGCAAAGAGCCAAGGATGGCAGAGTCGGGAAGAGAGTCAGAGAGGTCCTGGGAGAGTGTAGAAAAGCTCCTGAAAATCTCCCAGGGGCTCCAAGTTCCTGCTGCTGAGCAGCCCACAGGAGTAGCCTGAAGCTGCCAGGATCTTCTGACATTCGAAACTTGGAGCTGAACACCAAAAGCTGTAGCATTACATGCTAAGAGAAATTGACACTCAAAGCTCAGAGCTTTGAAACACCAAGGGCTCAGCGCCAGGGCCACTCAAATCCTGCAGCTGCTAAAGTCAAAGGAGCTGCACATTTTTAAAAAAAAATTTTTTGTTTAAAGAAAAAAATTTTGAAACAGAAGGAGGGTAGAAACGATACAAAATCTCAAAAACAAAACAAAACAAAAAAAAACCAAAATAGTAACCAGTAACAAATCACTAGTTGATAACTGCATACTTTCCTCTTAGATGCAGTTGTTCAAGTTACAAAAGCAAAGCCCACAGAGTGGACATCCAATCAGTGAGACTGCAGGCAGTTTTGTTCATCCATCCAACTAAACCTTTAGTGACATGGTTATTAATTCCACACACTCAAACATACATACACTTATATCCTTTATAATGCTCTCATTTCCTTCTTTTTTCTTTACAATAACTATAATCCATTCTGGTAAACTACTTAGAAGTTCTACACATGTATAAGTCTCTACACATATACCTAGCCTTTCTGTATTAGAGGGAGAAACAAATCAAAACAGGTCAACAATACAAATTCCTAGAGAAACACGAAATGAAGAGAACATACAAAAACACAACACTAGGTGATCTATGGTAGTCACTATGATGTCTCTTGTTATTTTCAACAAAATTGTCTATATCGTCAAATATAATATAAACTTAGCATTGCATTACACTATTAATAAAATCTAAACATTGGGGACATTATAGGACTTCAAAGGCAGTTAACAATCAAACCAGAATGGGTATCCTATTGAATCCTGTCATCTTCAGAGTAGTTGCCCCTACTCTCAGACTCGACACTCTCAAGCATACCAGATTCAAATAAAATCAGTCAACATAAAACAGTGATATGACAAATCTTCTGTCTTGTCTCTGTCATGCTATTTTTCTGTTGTTATTTGTTTACTTTTCTCCTTCATTCCACTGTCTGCCCTTTTCTTTGAGGCCTTTCTGCCATTTTTCCTGGAACCCTGGTGATTTTCTTCTCTCTCTCTAGAATGTCCTTCAGTATTCTTTGTAGGGTTGGATTGGTGGTCACAAACTCCCCCAGTTCCTCTTTGTCGTGGAAATATCTTGTCTCTCCAATAATTTTGAGAGACAGTTTTGCAGGGTACATCATTCTGGGTTGGAGGTTATTTTCTTTCAAGGCTTGGAATATTTCACTCCAAGCTCTTCTTGATTGATGGTTTGCATTGAGAAGTCCGCTGTGATTTTGATGAGTTTTTCTTTATAGGTAATCTGTTTCTTTTCTCTGACCACTTTTAATATTCTGTTCTTGTGATGGATTTCTGGGATCCTGATTGTTATATGTCTGGGTGTAGATCTGTTTTGGTTGTAGCTGGTTGGAATTCTGTATGCCTCATTTATCTGAACTTCACTTCCGTTACCTATGTTTGGGAAGTTTTCCTTAATTATTTCTGTGAATAGACTTTTTATTTCATTTGTATTTGTTGCTACATCTTCATTCACATATTTTATTCTTAGGTTATAAATCCTCTTGTCATCTTCAAGCCTTTGTATCGTTGCTTCCTGGTTCCTTGTTATTTTTAAGAGATCCTTCCTTTCACGATCATACTTTTCAAATCTATCTTCAAGTTTTGAAACTTTGTCTTTAGTTTCTGTTAAAAGGTTTTGCCAGCTTTCAATGGAGTTTTTAATTTCCTGATATTCTCTTTGCATCTGTTTCATATATTCTAGGTTTTGTTTATATACTTCATCAAAGGCTTCTCTCCTTTCTCTGGGTTCCTCTATTCTTTCATTTGTGTCTACTTGAGGATTACCCAGAACTTCTTTTATTAATCTTCTTATATCTTGCTTCACCTGAGTTAGAATTTCAGATTTAAATTCAACGATGAGATCACAGATGTATTTCTTTATTTCCAATGAGGCTGTCTCTGACATTACAGGTTTGCTGCTTTCAACCTCCTCAGCATTTACCTCTGTTGGACTCACTTTCCCTGGTTCCGCAGTTGGGGACCTTTTGCTGTTTCTGTGTCTTGTCATGTTTCCGGCCCCCTTCAGACAGGTGGGTGGTGGAGGTCTCTGAGCCTTTTCTATTGCTTACAGTTTTTCTGCAGTGCACTTGCTAGGGAAGTACCACCCCCCAGTCTGCTGGGGATCTGCCTGTTGCACGCTGAGAGCTGTCTCCTCCCCCTATGCCAGTCAACCAGTTTATGCTTCAACAAGTTTGTGTGTTCCCTGGGGATGCCACTGGCCCAGTGGCTATTGGGTTTCAACCAGGGGCGTGGCCCTGCCTGAGCAGATCCCACCAATCTGCTTTGGAATAGGAGTCATGGACAGACTCTGCCTCCGGTTTCGATTCAAGCCGGCCCTGCCCAACTCCAAAATGTCACCCAGCCAGTCCTCCCAGTTTGGGGATTCCAGTTCCCATCACTCACCAAAGTTTGTGCAGCTCAACAGGCTGTTTCCACTCCCTGCCACAGCGCCTCCTCCAGCCGAGGGTCTGGAGCTCACCAACCCCCACTCTCAGCAGGGCTGCGATCTCAGCTCCATCATGAGTCACCTGACTCTAAGACGTGCCAGGACAGCGATCGGGGCTTGCCCAGCTCCAGCCCTCTGTCCATGCTTCTTCTTCTTTCTTTTTTTTTTCTTTCTTTTTCTTTTTCCTCAGTTTCTTCCTGGTTCATGAGAATTCCTCTCCTTTTGTCTGGCTTTCTCCATGTTGGGAGATTCCAGTGTCTGAGTTGTTTTTATTTTTTTTTTCCTCAGAGAGGCTCTCTTATCATGCCACCACTTGGTCGAACATCTTCGCCTTATTCCTGCACTTTTTGATCTTATGAATTCTACTCAAATTGAGCAAAGGAATACTGAGCCAATTGGTGATGCTACCTATGTAGTCTAATGTTTCTTTTTATGTTCATGTCCATCTCCTCGCTCTGTACTTTTTGACTGTTCTGGTAGTCTAATTGTTTAATTTGAACTTCTTCTCTTTGTCCTAATTTGACTTATTAATGGCAACTGGGATACCCTTAATCATTACCTTTCTGTGTTGTCAAGTAATATTCCCTTATGCATAGATATATTTTCTTTATCCATTCAACCATTGGTGGACATACATAGGCTGCTTCCAGGATTTAGCTATTATATTTGTACTGCTATAAACACAAATATGCATGTATCATTGTAATGTGATGTCTTTAGCTCTTTGGGGACAATAATAAAAGAGGAATAACTAGGTCAAATGAGACTTTTAATTCTAGTTCTTTCAGAAATCTCCATACTGATTTCTTTATGGTTGCGCTAGTTTTCATCATGCCCTCCAACAATGTAGAATTCATTACTGTAGCATTCATTACTATGTAATTATTTGATGATTGACACTCTTTTTTGGTGTAAGATGAAATTTTACAACTATTTTAATTTGCATCTCTCTATTGATCCAATATGTTGACCATTTTTTTGTATACTTGTTGGTCATTTGTACTTTCTCTTCTGAGAAGGATCTGTTCAAGATACTTGTAAGAAAATAGATACACCTGGAAAAAAATAAAGTTAAGTGAAATAAATCAAACCCATAAGTTTAAGTATCATATGGTATCTCTTATTTGAGTAAAGCAAAGTACAGATAATAAGAAAAATAAAGGATTTACAGAAAGAAATAGAGAGATCTTTTGTAAATGGAAAAGTGTCTAGGAGAGGGAAGTGGGGGAGAAATGGTAAGTAAAAAGATTTAAGATGCATTATGTACACATACCAAATACCAACAATGAATGTAAACATTGCAGGCCACAAACATGAGCTAAACAATAACAACAACAATAGCAAAAATGGGAACAAGTGCTTTAGAGATAAAGGAAGGGAGGTAAGTGGGGATGGGAAGGAAATTAGAAAAGATTCCAGATGTGCTATGTACGTGTACCTACTCCCTAAGATGAATGTGTACTTCATCTACT
Organism: Hydrochoerus hydrochaeris; assembly: GCA_004027455.1. NCBI lineage: Eukaryota > Metazoa > Chordata > Mammalia > Rodentia > Hydrochaeridae > Hydrochoerus > Hydrochoerus hydrochaeris. The sequence continues at coordinate 73,164 of PVLA01005247.1, read as the reverse complement.
ACACACATGTACTAACAAAATATTTTTTTAAGTTAAGTTAATGCAGGTAGAGAAAAACAACATGTGTTCTACTTTTCTGTATTAGTACCTGTATCTGAAGCTCTGTGTTTTTAAGGGTCTCTGTGTTTTTAAGGGTCTCACATCCTCCTAGCTCATAATTTGATCCTACCTGTTCCCATTTGTGCATAAGAGAGAATTCGTACTCACATCTAAGTCATTATCAATAAAACTCTCTTGACACATTCATACACATGAACACAAGCACACACACACTCCGATGATGAAAACTCCTTGTTGTCCAGCTTGTGTTCCATCATTTAGATCCTGCATCAGATGTCCAGTCAAGCTGTTCTGTACACAGAATGATCCCTGAACCAGTTCAACAGAGAAAAAGAAATGTATGTAAACACAGCAACCTGTAGGTCTCCTTAGATTCTAAACTGAGGAGAGTCAAGTTGCTTGATACAGAAGATATTGACAAGGATGTTCTGATCAGGTTAATGCTCTAGTTATTAGTCACTGTGGAAAATTAAAACCTAAAGTCCAAGATGATATGATCTTTTTTAAAACATCTTAGGTCTCTTGTGAATTGACTTATAATTCACTTTATTAGACAACTTCAGAGCAATATATTTTTCCAAGATAAACCCTTCTATATCTTGGTTTGTATATGTACGTGGTATGAGAAAATATTGCTAAGATGATCAGAAGCACAATGAAACATCCATTAACATATTTATTCTTATTATTTACTGGAGACACATAGCCTTAAATTTTTCTGAAGTCCTATAAAGGGCATTAAATCTATCCTTGTATTTTATCTTTACCCTGAGGCACTTTTATTGGAGAATATTTTTTTTTCTGGTCGGGAAGTTGTTCTGAGTCCTCTGTATTTCCTCTCAATTCAGTTTAAAAACTGAACATTTTATTTTTAGACCATCTGGCTTTTCTTGACTTTTGTTATAGCCAGTTGGAAATTTTTACATTCTACTTGGAAATACATTTAGCAAGAGCTTGAGATTACTGGACATTATTATCTCTTTCCTCTGTTATTATAGGCAAGAGTTGCAAAGTTTTGTCATACCGTAACTTTTCTCAGCCTAAAATAATAATTTTCTCATTGCCTTACAAATATTTCCAAATGTTCTCCTCCAAGTTCTTTCAGATTTCTCTAATTACCATCTCCATACTTCCTAATGACCTTGTCCTCAGGTCAATGCCATGGTATAGTTTATTGTTTTAGTAGCACCCCATATTATGGCAACACCCAGATTCACTTCTGGTTATCAGTTGCTATATAGCATGCTGTGTAACAAATGACTCCAAACATCTATTGGCTTCAATCAAAAGCAATCTTCTTTCCTTTTTTTTTTAATCTCAAAGCTTCAATGTGGGAAAGCTCTATTCATGTGATACAGGTAAGACAGCTCATGTGTCTAAGACTTAGAACAACAGTGGACTTTTTGAAGTTTTTATTTCTCTGTTTAAACCTTACAATTTTGTGGTCATTTTGTCCATCTATCCCTGTAAAAGAATCTCTCTCTCTTCCTGTGGGAAACTCTTGCTCTTTGTGTGATCTCAAGGTCTCTCCTGGGGTCTCCCCTCCTGCTCCTTTCATTCTGTGAACTTAGAGTAGCTTCATTCTCTCATGACTTCTCGGGCCTCTGGAAATAATTAATTTAAGAAGCAGGTAAGAGGATAGTCTTAAGTGAAATAAATCAGGCACACATATAAATATCACATTGTCTCTCTTATGTGAAAAACTGAAAGTGTAAATAAGAACCAAAATGTATAATAGATATTGTATAATAAGAAGAAATTTTTCAAACAGAAAAGGGAACTAGGGAAGGGGAAAGGGGAAAGGAAGGAAGGGAAATAAAAAATGATAAAAGAAGGCTAAAATAGAAACAAATGTTTGTCAATAAGGAAGGGAAGAGAGATTGAAGGGAGGAGGAAATGGGGAAAAAAGAGGAACAAAAATATATCATGTACAGGTACAAATTCCCTATGATGAATGATCAATATATATATATATATATATATATATATATATATATATATATATATAAAATGTACCAGTAAACTTTATAATAATAAAAACAAGCAGAATATTCTGTGTCCTTTTACCATGTGTCTTTTGTTATGCCACACTTCCCAAATCGTTGAGAACATTGACTCCATGAGGGCATAAACATCAGAAGAAAGTGTTGCTGGAGATGAGACATGGCCTCAGGGCTAACACCACAATTACTATTTTCACATCACATCCTATCCATGAGGCTGTATTTTAGCAATTATTAGACAGTACTATATACATTCACCATATGTCAAAGGCCCTTCAAGAAACTATTTGTACTAAAGAGATCATGTCCCCAGTTTACATTTGTTATCCAGGTAGAATTATTTATAATTATAGAATTTTATGATTAGATACAAATTTTGATGTATAAAATTATACTACTATAGCTGTAATTGATTCTCAGGTATAATTGTATAGTAATAAATTTATGTTATCATATATAATATGATAAATAAATTATACTAAAGTAAACATAACTATAATTTGAGTATAATCGTTCATACCACTATTTCTAAAGTGTCTCATTTTGGTGTTGAATTATTTGGTCAAATTTATTATTTTTAAAATATCTCTAAAAATTAAAACAGTGTCTGGGACATAGTAAGTGATAAAAATCTGGTGAAATAGTTATTTTATCAACATTTACTTCTAGAATAGAAAATGACAGAGCAACAAATACCAGGCAACTGATGCAACATTAAACGGAGCCTGTGTGCCCTTATGGTGAAGGAGTCCTCCAATGCTCTTCTCGGAGTGACTACCTTCTTAAGGTTAAAGCCTAAATTATCCTGCAGATCTGATCAGTAGAATCTACAATCTCCAGAAATTTGGCTTTTCACTGATAACATTAAAAAAGCATTGATGTTAAAGTGTTCCCACAAGAAATACATATGGATGCTTTTCTATTCCTCAAGCCACTTCTGTAGGTCAGTTATTTTTTTTCTCCCTTGCTAGAATTTCCTCACACTTTCCATTTAGAGAATACTGAACCAAATGCCAGAGTCCAGAGTTTCAACATACGTGTGTTTTTAACTTCCTTTCAAAACACCTACAAAATTATCATTTAATAAGAATTTGGCAATTGAAACAGAATTGTTGTGATCTATTTTAATAGCACTTACTTTTTCTTATACATTTCTTTTTTATCAATTTTATTGATACAAATTTCGATATATATAATGATCATAATCATATAGGGAATTTGTACCTGTAAATGATATATTTTGACTCCTTTTTTCCCATCTCCTCCTCTCCCTTCAGTCCCTCTTCCTTCTTATTTACAAAGGTTTGTTTCCATTTTATCTTTTTTGCTTCCTTTTTTCCTTTTCCCTTCTTCCTTCTTTCCCCCCTTCTTCCTCCTTGGTTCCTCTTTCCTTTGTATTTCTTGAAAATAAAGAAGGTAAATTTCAGAAAGAAAGAACGAGATACATAAATTCATTCTTGAGATTCTAAATTAACAGTAACAGGAATTCTCAGTTTATATTTGGCTTCTAAGTGGGCATAAGCTTGTTAATGTTATTACCTGTTACAACTCTTGCCATGGTAACTTATATGTACTTGACAATCAATGAATAGTTGTTGAATAATTACCTAACTTCTGTTGTCACACCACCAAGGTTCCAATTGAATTGTTCCACCATATTTTCCCTGTGTCCTGATTTCTAAATGTCCATCAATACTAGAATGACATTTGCTTGTATTAGGCTTTGATATTCCTACAGTGCTATTACACACAGACAGAAACCTGAATATCTAAGATTTATAATGCAAACAATAAAACAACATCTCCTTAATTTACTAATATTTATTGTGATTTAAGAACAGTTTGATAAATGAAAACCACTCTCTAGCACAAAACAATGCCTTTCCATATACACCATCTCTGCCATAGCAAAATTGTACATGAGTCCTCACTAATGATATTACTTTTCCAATTATAAAATTGTGCATAGAATACAAAAACCAAAATTTTATCAAACCCAGTTTTGGATTAAAGAACTGTTATTCCAATTCCAGTTACAATATAAAAGGTTACCAAATGTTTTAAATGAAAATCTTCATTAAAATCATTGAAGAGAATAAACAGAAAACTAACATTTTCTCTAGAGTTAACTTCACAGTCTGGATATTGGCATTTAGAGATTTCACTTAACCAAGAAAAACTAGCTGAATATTTAAGTAGTGTAGATTTGCATGCTAAGTTGAAATTCACAGAATCCTCAAACACAAAGATGCTTCTCCTCCATCAACAACTAGCTCCCTTAAGACTTTTGCTGAGAAAGCAATTAGCATGATAATCTAAGGGCTGGACTGGAAAATAAAGAAAAAACACTGTAATCTTATGATGCTAAGAATCCAAAGTATTGCAAAAAAAGGATTCTGATCCTATCCTTGGAACTTTTAATATCTGAGATGAGGCAAACTATATACAATTATACTCTATGTCAATCCTAATTTTATCTAAGACATCTCTCTTGCAGCCTGTCAGAAACAGCAAGCAGGTTCTGAGGAATATATTACTAATTTTTAACTCTAGGAATACTTTGCTCACCATGTTTGACATAAAACTTCAGGATAAGGAGAAATATGAGGTAGAAATATGAGGTCCATAACCAGGTAATGGAATGAACTACAGAAAAAGAACAATAAATAATATGAATGTCCAAAGTAGCAGACAGCCCCTTTAAAGTACCATTATAAATATAAGAAAGTTTTTGGAGCAACAGAGGGAAAAAGATAAAATGAGAATTCTGAAAGAAGTATTGGATAGAAACTATGTAAATGAAAATATGTATTACTTAAACATGAGAATCATTCAGATAGACTTTAGAGCAGACTGGTCATACCATATATCACTGGTGAATTAGATACCTGTTGGAAAATATCAATAGTCTAGAAAATATGCAATTGAAATTCCAGAGAGAATGAGTCAAGAAACAAGTACAGGACATTATGACATTTGCTTTTTCTGCAAAATGTATGCATTGCTTCAGGGGCACATTCAAGAACCTCAGGGAAACCCAAAATTAACTGAAGACAATAACACTGCAACCACACTGCTGAAAACCAAGGAAAAGGTTGAAAATCTTAAAGATAATAAGTGAAACAAAGCAGAGTACCTGTGTGGGAAACATTTCTTTTTTATTTGTTTGTTCGTTTTGTTTTGGTGCCGGGGATCAAACTCAGGACCTCGCGTTTGCCAAGCAGGCACTTACACCACTGAGCTAAACCCCCAGCCTGGGAAACATTTTAAAGCAAACTTTTCCTCATTAGCAACAACTGAAGCAAGGTCCGGTGACAGATATTTTAAGTACACACAAGTATATTTTGAAAGCTGTAACTCAGCAGTGACAAGCTGAAAGTGCTTGCAAATAGGACCTGCCCTGCCATGACTACTACTATGACTATGACATAAATCAGCATGACGAAAAATAGTTTACTTTAGTTGGTTGCACTTGAATAGAACATAATGCACTGACATTTTGAAAGAGTAGAAAGAAAAACTTCAGCCTGTAATTGTATGCCCAACACAACTATGCTTCAGAAATGACTTAAAAATTTATTTTCAAACAAAGAATTTTTCAGCAGCACATATGCACTACAAAAAAAGTGAGCGCAAATCTCCAAGATAAATTGTGCATGAATAAATTTCATATATATGCATATATACTTCAGTATGTATATGAGATAAGTTTTATGGCAACATCAGAATAAAATCTACTTTGGCAATAAATATGCTTTGGGCATTCTTACTTTGTACTTGAAGTGATACAATGTTAATTAAATTAGTCTTTCACGTGATGAGCACACATAATCTATGGGCCAACCAATGTTTTTAAATAACTTTAGCTAAATAGCCAATAGAAAAAATGAAAAAGAATGCTAATAAAGTAAAATTACTTTATTAATTAATTAATTAAAAATTAAATAGAAATGAATAACATATTAAGTGAACTAGGCAACTAATAACAAAAAGAAAGCAGACTTAAAATGAAAATTTTAATAGTGAAAAAGAAATGAACATGAAAGGGGTTTTAAATTATCTATCCAGACAGAATAAATAGATAAGTGGACAGATAATGATAATGATGATGATGATGATGATAGATAGATAGATAGATAAATAGGTGATAGAAAGATAGATAGAATTATATTTGTGTATTTAAGTATTAAATCACCCAAAAAGAAGAGAATTTTCCACCACTGGGGGTATTATAACCACCTTTCCAGTCTTAATAATAGGATGTCATAATCTTAATGAAAAGTCACAAATATTCTGGACAACAAAACATATGTTGGGATGGATACAAAGAATCCTAAAGTAACAACTGTAAAGTGTACCAGCACCCATAATTTCTGTCATGTTTATAAAACTGGCCCCATTCAAGGTCCGGTGACAGATATTTTAAGTACACACAAGTATATTTTGAAAGCTGTAACTCAGCAGTGACAAGCTGAAAGTGCTTGCAAATAGGACCTGCCCTGCCATGACTACTACTATGACTATGACATAAATCAGCATGACGAAAAATAGTTTACTTTAGTTGGTTGCACTTGAATAGAACAGAGGAGTTATGGATAAAAGCAATAATTCTAAATGCCCTTATGAAAATCAGCATTACTGCTTTCCTTACTCAATAAAATGAGAATGACTGGCTTTTGCCTTTCAATCAAGGCACAAAAGGATTTTGAGGATATTAGCAACCAGTTGGAAAAGGGCTTTTTCACTTCATGGCATAACAATGTTTAATTTTAAAAGAATAATCATGTTTTATGTTATGTTTTATGTCACTTTTAGGTATTAATGTTTCCCTTTTGCCCCATCAGTCTTGGCAATTTGTATGTAAAAATCTATTTGAAAGGACCTTAAAGGCTTAGTTTTGTGAAATGCCAATTTAGAATTATTTATAGTCTAGAGAACCTAAACATAAGTATTAATTAACTGAATTAATTGTATTAATCCAACTTAAGTGCTTATTAAGAAACCATAACCATTGTTTTTCTTTCCTTTTGCATTAAAGTTGTTCTTCATGAAGTTTGTAATAATTATATTATTCCAAATAGAAAAAGCATTATATATAATTTTATTCAAATTATATTTCCTTGAACACTATGGTATAAAATAAATTGGAGTTCATCTCAGAATGATGTGTTTTAAAACAACCAGAAATGGTAAAAATCTAAGTTTTATATCATTTAATATTTTACTTAAAATTTCAACTGTATCCTAGACATACAAGTAAAATCTGCTAGTAATGCCTCAATGTATAGCATGAAATACATGATTAAGGGGGGAGAAAAAAAGAAATACATGATTAATTATAAAAATAATATCAATATTAATAATAATAAAATAATAATATTTGTTCATTTCAGTGTTTTACAGTTCAGAAAGACTATTATCCTGACTGACATTACCCAGATAAGAAGGCTAAATGATAGAAAAATAACTGTTTTATTCACAGATATACAAATTTAAAGTAAAAAATAGTAAAGTCTAAATGCATGTCTCCTGATTTCTGTGTTTTATTTCTTAAACATACTACAGTCTGTTAACTTTACCAACAATTCAATAACTCTATCAACTTATTCTAAAGGAAAAAAGCATACAAAAGATAATTTAGCTAAAGAAACCATTTTTTTCCAATTATTTTTCCAAAGGAAATAAACAGTCCATTGTGAGTATATCCAACTTATTGGCTTTATGTTTCAGGTAGATACATGTAGATAAGAATCATGATAAACTACAGATCAACCCTGACTTAAGTCTTTTGCCTTAAACTGAAAGCTCATATCCTTCTATGGCTATGTAAGCCTGCATCGCAGGCTGTGGGAGATTATACAAGAAAATTGTGCTCTGAGAAGGTAGAAGGTGGAAGGTAGGCCTGGTAGACGATCAGTGTAGTAATTGCCATGTTCAGGTAGGGCTGTCCCTCCTACTCCATCCATCAATAACTACACTGATGGACATTAACAGTGCACAGATTTGTGATATTTGAGGGGAAGCTTGATTTCATACTTTTTTTTTCCAGTGTTTAATTTGAAACTGGAATTGTTTTAAAGCCATTTTCTTCTGGTTTTGTATTTGTGATTTTATATTTTCTTTCCATTTAAGTCATCTATTAATTTTATTATTGATCCCCTAAATATAATAATGTCTTTTTCCTTTATTTAATGTATTATCTTTATCTTGGTTTTCACTGGTTTGAATGTAGTGTTTCCAGGCATAATTTGCTTTACTTGAGGACTTGAATCTATGGATTGGTAACTTTCATTCAATTTGAAAAACTATTATTAGTTCAAATATTTTTCTCTTCCATTGTCCCTTTGTCTCTTCTCCTTATGTTTTCAGTTGCACATATGTAAGCTATTTTGAAATTTAACTAAAACTTGAGAATCAATATTTCCACCCTAAACTAATTTCTGCATCCCTGACTTCAAGTTCACTTACATTGCTTTCTATTGTGTCTACTCCATATTTAAATTGCTCAAATAAGTTCCTTCTTTCAGATATACTTTTCATTTATATAACTTCCATTATTTATTTATAGTAAAGTGTAATTATTTGCTAAGTACTATATCCTTTGATTTCTTTTGGTCATATTTCCCCCGGGTTTCTTCTTAAACCCTTCTCTACTAACTCCAATATCTGGATCATCTTTGATCTCGTTCTTTTAACTCATTCATCTATTGATTATTAGTTAATTTTTCCTGATTCTTTAAATTCCTATAGACATTGTAGATGAAATACATTTATTTTACTGTCTTCAAAAATTATTAAGTCAGTCAAATTGCTAGTAGGTTCCCATGATCCTCCCAAGACTTTAGTTTTAGATTGCGGTACAGTGGGTTCAGTTCATGTAAGGTTTGGTCTTAACTGGTACCATCTTCACCTCTAAAACAGATTTCTGCTTTTTGCTTGAGTTCTGTTTTCCCAGAGAACTGCTAGGTGATGGTGAAATTCACCTCATGTCCTTCATTTCCTTTTAGGACTGCAGCTCACTATGGGTCTCTCCCTAACACCTATAAGGCATTATTTCATTCATTAAACCAGCTTTATAGCAGTATGTAAGGGGATTGCTTTTAGTTCATTATTCTCATGATTAGAAACATACTCATAGCAATAATTTAAGGAAGGCACGTTTATCTGTTTTGAAGATATTTAAAATTCAGACAGATTCCTGGCTTTCCCATCAGTCTGCAGCAGAAGTGGGATTTTATCCTTAAAGACCTCTGCTGTCTACACTGTCAGCACTATTCATTATTGGCTGGGCTACTTTCCCCCCAGTTGCTGATATTGCCCATCTGTGCACATTGCCCCATGATACTTTTACTCTTTTGAATGTTTTTTTTTTCTCTTTCCCTGCTTAAATCTTACCCTAAATTCTGGACTTACCATCCATATTTTTTCTATGAAACAGTTAACAATTTCTTTCATGATAATTGCTCCTTTCTATGAATCACTAATATAGCTTTGAACAGTATTAATCTGCTTTATTGCTCACCAATTTTAGCATTGTTAATTGATTTATTTCTTTCAGTAAACAGCAAGTGCTGTGAACATAGTGCCCAGCACTGGTCATGATATAGAACAATTATTCAATTTTATCTTATGGTAGTGTAGACTTTATAACAATAAAATAAAATTTGCCAATTGTTTGATTTACTCATTTGTTTATTCATTCAGGGTAATATGTTGCGTATTTATACTTCGAGCAAGTTAGTCAAGTAGTTATGACCCATGTGTATTTTACTATTTTATATTCCACCTAGAAGCAGAATGGATTGCCTATTATGGACAAACTAGAAGTGACTTGTAGCAAAGCTACAAATATACAATTGGTTAAGAATGCAACACCTAGGAAAAATGCCAAGCCAGTATGAAAGTTATGATTTCCTAAGGGCAAGGCAAAGAAGTAAGGAATTTTTCAGGCTGTCTTTGGACACTAGAAAATGGAACCTAACAGAATAATCCACATACACATGAGAGGTTTGCTCCAGGCCCCTGTCAGATAACAGAGTCCACTCAAATCCCTTTTATAAAATGGCACAATACCTTTTAATTAACTTATCCATACCCTTCCATGAGCCCTAAATAATCTTTAGATTGTTCACAGTACCTAATACAAAGTAAATGATATATAAACAGTTATTACACTCTAGTGGTTAGCGAATAGTGACAAGAAAAAGTCTGTGCATGTTTGGTACAAATGCAAATTTTAAAAATAGTTACGATCTTCAGTTGATTAAACGAGTAACTGAAGAAACCAAGGATGTAGGTGGACCACTGTGTGTGTGTCTACCAAGACTTCCAGAGCATAAGGACAGGGGCTCCAGAAAAAACGGACACAGGGTGTGGTCAGGGGACTCAGCACACCCAGCTCAGGCATGAAGATGGAGATCGTGAGTAGAAGATGGGATTAGCTCTGGAAAGTCCAGAAGCCAAGGGAAAGTCAAAGTAGTATAGTGCTATCATAAAGAAAAAGAGGTGGGCATAGTTCTGAAATGATTTTTCAGAATCCACAGAATTATTAGCACCTTGGGGTTGGGGATTTAGCTCAGCAGCACAAGTATGTGCTTGGCAAGCGTGAGGTCGTGAGTTCAATGCCAAGTACCCCCCCAAAAAAGAATTATTAGCACCTCTGAAAAGGTGAGAACTCACAGAGTGTAATAGTAACATAAGTGAAAATGCAAATGAATCCTGAAAATGTGTTGCTGATCTCAATGCTACGCTGTTACATATAATACACACACACACACACACACACACACACACACACACATCTTTAGGCAAGGCTATGATTTTAGTTGTTAGACAGTACACAATTTATTAAAAAGTTGTGGAGAGAAGGTCTAAATTTTTCCTTTTCATTTAGGCAGATATTTGTTGTTTCTGAGATACTTCATAGTTTCTGAAAACACAGATTTTACCCTTTGTCACCCACTTTCACCCTGAGAATCTTGGTTTAGTATTTCCAGTCTACTGGTAGAATTCTTTTTAACTTCCTTTGATTTGAAATTTCTTCCTTTTGTCTTCATTGTTGCATATTATTTAAGGAAGTACAGAATTCTATATTAATGTTCAAATTTTCTTTTGGCTCCCTAAAGCTGATGCTGACTGCTTTTCTGCCCTCCACGGCTTCTGGTGAAGAACAAAAGGTCACCAGAGGATTGTCATTTGCTTTTATCTAATATGCTCTTCCTCTTATTGCTTTCAAGATGCGTTCTTTAGTAATGGTGGTTAACAATCTGACTATAATATTCCTTGACTTAGGTTTCATGACAATTGTTCTGTTCAGGGCTGCTCCTGAGCTTGTCGGCATACAAGATCAAAGCACCATCTCATCAAAGTTGGTAATTTTTCAGTAATTAGTTCTTCAAATCCTTTTCTGTCATATGATGTCTCTTTCCCTTCAAAGGAATATCTTTGTCACACATATATTTGACTCATATTTTTATTTAACAATTTATGCACCTCTTTTCCCATCTGCAAGGTCACTTAGACATTCCATGTTGAAGACTATCCAGTAAATATTTCATTTTAAAAAATGAATTGCTTTTCTGTTCCTTTTTATTATTTCTGTTCCTTCTCAAAGACTATTCATTCTCTTGCTTAGTTTCCTTATATCAAGAACACATTTTATGTTTCACCTTTGAGAGTAGTTGTAATACCCAATTGATAGTCCTACTAATTCCAAAAGCCAGTTCATCCTGTGGTCATAGCTAGTGACTTTTTTATTTTGAGACTGTTTCATTTCTTTGTTCCTTATCTATCAAGTGATTTTCAATACTATTCTAATGTCATCAAATTTACATTGTGAGAGATTTGGATTCTTTTGTTTTTCTCCAGTGAGTATTATTTCCTTTGTTTTGCCAGTGCTGAATCTGTCCCTCACAAATGTCATTAGAAGACCCAAGTCTGAGAAGATATGTCAGCAGTGACTTTCTGAGGCTCTCTCTCCTACAGGATTACCTCATGCTTTCAAGTGGCATTGATTTCATGGCAATATTTGTTGATTTCCAGGACAGGGAGGTTTCAGGTTCTACATGTGTCCCACAGATCTGCTACCACATGGTTTGGGCTTTGCCAAGGTTAGAAGGAAAGGCTATAGAATATACTTCTGTGGGTCCCCAATTTTCTCCCTAGGGGAGGCATGAACTCCCACCAGTCATCTGACCATTTCCACTTACTTGCAAGGACTTTAACTAGTTGCTTTTATGTTCAACTTCAATCTCTGTATAAAATAGAAGCAGAGCTCAGTCCTTGTCAGGAGATTTCAAAGTCTACTGGAGAAAACAGGCATGAGTATAAATAGTTCTAATGCTAAAATATAAATTTCCAATGGAAAACAATAAAAACCAAGGTTATCTTTTTCCATGCTCTTATTTCATTCATTTCAATATTTACTATCTTTTATGGTACTAAATTTAAATTTTCATTTTTATTGTCCTTGGATATTTTAGCAATGAAAATTAGTTATGATAAAATCACCATACATGAAAAGTGATATTTAAATTATTTTATTTTTTACTACACTAGAGTAGACTATCAGTGTAGACAGGTATGGAAATATATATAAGGAGATACAGAAATGCAGAAAAAACTTACCAAAGAGACATCACTCGCAAACTCCAGGAATAATTCTAATTAAAAAATTGTTATCTCTCAAGCCCAGCCAGTAAAACTCCACTCGCATATCTTGGGTTTCTTTTTCCTTAATAAATGTAGTTCTTAAAATAAATGCAAGTTAATTGAGTGAATTTAGTCCATACATGTGTTGCCATAATAGGATTTCAGCGTGATAAATATAATTAACAAGGGAACATCATTAAGGCAGATAGCACCTTATAATTTCTACCCACGTGTTATTATTCCCCATAAATACCACCTCATAGTTCATTATCTCAGGTTCCCATGAAGCTAAGTGATTAGAATTAAGACCTCAACTTCTCCTCCATTGTCTGCCAAACAAGGTCTCGTGGGCCGCACTGAAGAAGGAGAGATTTTAAAATAGCTTCTCTGGGATATCAGGCTATGCAGACTTTTATAATAAAAAATTCAAAAACTCTAGCACACTATACATGAAAGGTACTTTAAAAATTAGAAAAGAAAAAGATGATAACATTTCTCTCATGTTAATTTTATTAAATGCAATGAAAGTTAGATTGAACAACTACGAATATCTAGTAGGATACCCTATTTGATAAATGAGTACTATTCTCAAAAGAGTTTCAACTCAGAAAAAAAACTAGTGTGCTGAGTAACATCTGAGTTAATGTCCAGTGTTTATAGCATTTAGGAAATTTTCTAAATAAAAACTCAGGGTGAGATTCAACTAAAGGATGGTGGTGGTGATGGTGGTGGTGGTGTTGGGTGTGTATGTGTGTGTGTGTGTGTGTGGTGGGGATTGAACCTACACATGCCAGGCAAGTCTTCTACACTGAGCCATGCTCCTAGACCTAGACCAAAGGTCTCATTGAAGACTCTTTGAAATGCATGATCTTCTCTCATCTTAGTTTTCAAATGCCTTGTATGCCCAGTGATGCTTCTGGACTGCCCCACAGTCAGAGGATGCCCACATTATCAAAATGTGGGCATCTGAACGTGAGTAAGACAGCCTAAAACAGGACATCTGGTAAAATCCATAGCTAGACATCACGGAGTAAACATTACCTCTTCATGAGCATACACATACACAAACATATGTACAAATAATAATTTGGAAAACTGAGATATTTCAAAGACGCCGGATAGAGGTGTCAATATTCATCTTTCCTTCACAAAGAACCAAAGAAATACATGGATAGCTAGAATTTTTGGTGAATGACAATGGGAGAACCAAAACTCAGCAAGGGAGATACTGAAAGTTTCTAAGACTCAAAGACCTGAGACGGCAGCATAGAAAGAACAGAACATCCAGGCAAAAACAACCCTGGCCTCAGCCAGATGGGGACTGCTGTCCAGGGTAAAGGGTGAAGAGGAGAGCCCTAGAATCTCCACTGGGACATTAGCAATCCTAGCTACGAGGACAGCCTTGCAGTCCAGTTTTGGGAGAAAGCTGAAGGTTGAACACTAGTCTTGCTTTAGAGGAAGATCTTAGAGGACCCCCTGCCACACCTCAGAGCCCAGCTGCTGTGCTTGGGTGCATCTGAGAAAGGGAGTTACTGTCTGAATTCATATTTCACTAAGGGTCATAAAGCTCTGTACATCTCCAGCCCTGGGATTCTAAACATATCCACTCCATTAGCACAGGGACTGCAGCCATAGGAACTCAAACAGACCTAATAAAACAACTGAGAGCCCAGAACTCAAGCCCAGGCAGTAGTGTTCTGTATTACAGGACACAAACATTTCCGTACTGATGGGCATGAAGGGTGCTACCATCCAAAACTGAAAGGCAAGTGTACTCCTCTGGGGCTGGGGATGTGGCCAGCCATTATGGATTCATGCCACTGCTGAGATTGAGAGTGGGCACTCACATGGTTCCCACTGCTGTTTCAGCCCACCCCACAGACAAGTGCAGATGGGCTGTACAACCACTGAGGCTGAAAGTGGGTGCTGCATAAGGGGCACCACTATGCCTGCACCCTTTCCACAGTGCCACCTGAGGGACCACACTATTGCTGGCATTGGTAGTGGCCTGTACCCACAGGCTCAAGGAACCACCAGGTCTGAGAGTGGACACTGCAAACAGGTGTAACAACTTCCCATGGCCACCATCCTCACACCATGTGTAGCCATCAAGACAGAAGATGAGCAATAAAGAGGCACAGAGCTTGTCCTCTGTCACATCCCCACACAACCCTCTTGTATGGGACCATAATAATTAGATATGCTAATCTTTTGGGGAGGGTGTGATGTTGCTTAATGTCCAGCCTGTCTCCTAGGGTGTTGTTCAGAATGAATGAGTCTATTCTCTGATTATAGAGAAATACAAGATAAAGGTGCTATCACAATCTAAAGTAAATCCTGCTCCTATTGGAAAATGACAGAGATCATGTAAATGGTTGCTTCCCCAGGAAATGTTGGTGAATCTTGCAGAAGAGACACCAAGTGAGAATTTCACGTTGAATTGGGGTATTGGGCCATCACCGGTCAGGGAGTTGCTACTTGCAGCCGAGTGGTATTGAGGAAGATGCTTCCTGGGGATGGGGGCTGGGATAGAGACATCAGAATACTTAAAGTGAAGACTATGGACGTGGGAGAATGTAAAAACATTCTATCAAAGAAACCCAAGTTCATATTTAAATTGATAGAAAGAGACTATTTATATCTCATTCTCTTTGATTTGAAGAAAGTGAAAAGTTGTCTCTGAAGTGTAAAACTCCATTAGTGTACAGTAGGGACTAATGCCACCACCAAGAGCCACTTTTGTGGCTTACAGGTGTAGCTCTTTAGAACATTCTTTTATTTTTCCCATATAAAGTTTTTATTATTTTAATGGAAATCTTATCTTGCATATTTCACATTTGAAGTGTACGCCATAATATTTTGGATATAATATATAGCAAAATAGCATGGTGAAGCCAATTGACATACTCATCAACTCATGGTTAATTTTCTGTGGGGCAAGAGTTGCTAAAATGTATTTGTGTAGCTCCAGGAGGCAGCCTGCAAATCGACCTAGGAAAAATGAGGAACAAAAGAGAAGAGACAAATATCCAAGCTAGGGGGTCCAGAGGCCTCCTGTCCCAAGGGTACAAGAGTACTGAGTCTAAAAAGACCCATTTTTATAAACAAAATGCACCATATCTTATCAAGCGAGCACACAAATAGCATGACCTATCACTGTCAGTACTGAGAACATCAGTATATATCTGAAGGGACTATAGGGAAATCTACATTCCTGGGGCACTTATGAGGCGTGTTTTATTCATGACCTCATCTAACATTTATAATCACTCTAACAAGTGTGTTTAAAGTATCAGTATTTTGAAATTGAAAACAAAATGGGACTTTAAAAAGTCGATAAAGGCACATCTAGTATTCAGAAGATTTAGATTCATCCAGTTGAAAAATACTTTCTTCATGTAATACCACTTTACCTTCCTTGTAATTGTCCAAGATTTCAGATGTTGAAAGAGATTTATATGAATAGAATTAAAGTCATTGTATAGTGTGCTCTTTGATAAATTGAATAGGAAATATCTGGCTTCTTTGATATCAGTTCATTTGAGTATGTTATCTGAAGACATTTCTTAGTAGTTTAAGAATATTTCTATATCAGTTTACCCACAGGTAAATTCTATACCAATTTCCTTCATGAGTTGGAAGTGATAAATATAGATGAAAGGTGGGCAGGTTAAAGTGATCAAATATCACATTCGACTACCATGTGCAGTGTATCAGGCACTTTCTTTTCACTGAAACACAATACCCAACACCTGGTAATTTAAGGGAGGTGGGGGTTTATCTTAGCTCATATTTCAGTCCACAGGCAAATGGCTCCAAGGCAGGATGGCATGGCAAGGGGGATGGCAAGGGAAAAACCTGTTTACCTCATGATGCCCAGGAGGTACAGAGTGAGGGATAGAGCCAGGATGGGAGATACACTACTCCAGGTCATACTCCTAGAGACACACCTCCAACCAAGCCCCACCTTCCAACATCAAGCCAGCTGTAGCACTCCCCAAATCCAATCCCCTTCTATAAGACCCTGCCTCCGCACATATGAAGTCTTTAGGGGACATCCAGATATCAATCATACCATGCAATTACTATAAAAGGATTTAGTTCTTGAAAGTTAATCTAGAATTTTGATAAGAAACTAATAAAACATTCAGAGGAAAATAGTGCTTCAAATTATTTAGGACAGCTGTTTCTTAAGCAAGGTAATTTATGATGTCCCTATGGGATAGGGACATCAGGATACTTGAAGTGAAGACTATGGAAGTGGGAGAATGTAAAAACATTCTATCAAAGAAAATCAAGTTCATATTTAAATTGATAGAAAGAGCCTGTTTATATCTCGTTCTATAAATGAGAGTGGGAGGGCTGGTAATGAGTCTTTATTTTAATGTTCTGGTGTAATCTCTTGTGTCATTTGGCCATATTAGTTTGGTCCTGAAGCACTGGCAGCCACAGAGTGCATGCACAAATGAGTTTTTGAACTTTGTTTCTTTCCTTATTTATTTCCAAGTCAGATGTGCCTGCACTGATTACAAAAGTTGAAAGATAACACTAGTAGGAGCGAATTCACGTAAGTGTTTAATAATGATACTAAAGAATGGTGTCAATACCAGAGCTGGAAGAGCTTCGCTGATCTCAGATTGAATCATTTAGATGTGGATGTCAAGGATGACTATAAGTAAGATATGTCTCATGCTTAAACTTTTAAATTAGAATTGCAATGAAGAGTAAAATGTGGGCTGAAGCTAAGACTGTAGAAGGTCATGATTTAGGCAACACATTCTCTTAGGACTGGAGTTGAATATTTACATTTGTGCCTAAGGGTGCTGGGGACTCTTTTTTTTATTTAAAGAAAGGGGAAAAAAAGCAAAACAGAAAAAAGGGTAGAAACAATACAGAATTTCAAAAAAAATAAACAGTAAGAAATCACTAGTTGATACATTACATATTGTCTTCTTGGATATAGTTGTTCAAGTTACAAAATTAAAGCATACAAAGTGGACATTCAAACAGTGAGGCTGCAAACAGTTCTGTTCACCAATCCAACAAAAACTTAGCAATATGGTTATCAATCCTAACACTTAAATACACATGCAGTGATATCCTTTAGAGCACTTTCTTTTCCTCCTTGTGCTTTTTAAAGTCCATTATCTGTTTAGTTATATCATGTTTCAGGTTGCTCAGTACCTTACTGATCTGTTTTGCTGTTGTTATTTTATTTTTTTATTTTTTCTTATTTATTATTATTTTTTATTTTATTTATTTATTTTGAAGGTAGTAAAACACAGCAGAACAAGACAGAACAAAGCCAATTGAGGTAGTACAGTAAAATTGGCACAGAACCTCACAGCAGGTTACTGGGATAACAGCAATAGGCACAATAGTATATCTGGTTTTCTTCACAATAGTTGTTCCTTCAATCAGCTAGAGCAAAATCAAAGGAAATACCGAAATTATAAAAACAGAATATTGAATAGAGCAATGCCATTGATCAGAACAGAGCAAAACAGAGATAAAAATATTTGCCTTCAAAGAGATGGCAGAAGAAAATCTCCCTTATTTGTTTTTGCATACAGTCAAACTTGCAAGAGATGCTCAGATCTCTGGCTCTCACTTGCTGGGGGGGGGTGAGATGGATGTTTGATTCTTAGTCCACGTGCAGGTAGGTTCACAGCCGCCCACCAGAACCGTGAGCTGGCTGCCTGTTTTCCCAGCACCCCAATTTCCAACATGGCATGGATCTCAGGAAATGCTGATCTGGTTCTCGACACAAAAAAAACTGAAGAATTGTTTTTGAAATAATGGGAATGAGATTCTTTGGTACTGGGAAAACCAGCTTAGAACTGCCACAGCCACAAGAGAGTCTAGAATTGCTAAGAAGAGCACAGCTAGGAAACCAGGAGTGCAGCCAAGGAGAACAAAGTGGTAGGATTCTAGATTTTTTTGAATTCCATTTAAGTGTCTTCATGAAATCAAATGTTGGACATGAACAAGCAAACCAGCTTTTTTATTGCTTTCTGAAAGGTTTCATATTTATTTATTATTTTTACCTGAAATATTATTAAATAATATGAACCTCAAAGCCATCCATAACAAAAGGATGAATTACGGGGAGCATGAGAAAAAAAATCACTTTAAAATCCATTTCAGTATGAAAGGATGCTTATGCTGCTATTGGGACCAAAAAGAAGAACATGCCTGTTGTGCTTTGTGTGTCCCCTTTCAGGACCTATGAAGAGAAGAGGTAAGATAAGGCAGATTTACTAAGGGCTCACCAAGCTCTGCCATGAAGTTCTCAATGGCCGGGAGAGAGACTGAGGCAATGAACATTTAAAGATCAGTGCCATGGAGACGACCAGACCCTGAGAAGATCAGCAAGCATATCTTCAGCCCTGAGATCACACCAAAGCAACGCAGGACTTGGAAGAGGGAAGACAGCTTGGAGGATCAGACACACTTAAGAGTTCTTGAAGGGAAGTTACTACAGCTGCAGCCAAAGTGGCTGGGGAAAGTGTTCCTTGGTTTATACATGAAAGCATCCCAAAGAGACTGGAAGTACTTTGCAAATGAAAAACTAAGAGATGTGAGCATTTCTATCTATTGGCAGGCTGGGCACGGGTATTTCCCAGTGAGGAACCTGTGATAGTGCAGCGTGGGGCACAATCATTCAGGTTCTCCCAACGGTCCATGTTAAAGAGTTTTCAGACTTTGGGGAATCTGGTCTGTAGAAACAAAGTGCATCCTCAGTTATCAGTCAATGCCACAAATACTCTTTGAAGACTTCATATTTGTAAGTCTGTCAAGGGGTTGGGTATTCCTTCGCACTTACTGGTGTTGCCCGCAGTGGTGGCAGTGGACTGCCAGTTAAGAACTTGAGTTTTATGCTTGGATCTTTCCTGATTTGCCCCATTATCTGACTCCCGGGGTTTTCTTTGATATTAGTTAGTTACAGATACTTGGAAAAGTTTCCAAGCCTCCTTAGTTTATTCTTCTTCAAAAGATAACTAATAGTAACTAGATCAGACCGTGAGGCTTTTGTGAAGACTATATGTGGTAGCATATGCAGATCGATCAGGACACTAACTATACTACAGGAAAAGCAAGTCCTCTAGTACTTTACACACATCTGCCCAAATTTCTGACCTTGCGGTAGGCAAATCATGTGACCATTGCTTATTACTAGACTTCTTAGCGGTGAAAGATTCAAATCCACTCACCTAATAATCTTTTGCCTGTCCATTGACTCCAGCCCAAGTTTCAACCAAGTGTCTCTGCCAAATCAGCTCTAGTAGGATTTGGTATAACAGTCAGAATTTACAGTGCTGGACTACAGACAAAGAAAAGTTTGGTTGGTGCATCCGTGTAAAAAGCCCATTTCATCATATGTGATCTAGATCCAAGCATACCCCACAGATCCATAGTAGTAGTTCTAGAGTTAGCTTTGTCCTCTGAATGGAGAGACTAACATGGATTGGAGTAATTCTAAGCTTATAATCATTTTAAAAATAAAGAGCCAGAGAATTAGTGCAACATAATTTTTATGGGTCTGCTGGTTTGAGAAACGTTAGATTTCAGTAATACTATTCTCCTCTTTATGAATAGAATATCATTCATCAAATCTTTCTGACAATGAAGAAAATACTTAGATCTTAAACAAAATTAAACAAGTACCAATTTTTGTCAACCATAGACATTAGAAAGTGTGCTCTTTTCATAAGACTTACCAAAGGGAGTGTTTTGTCATCTTAAGGGATTAAAAAATATTAAGGCTTGCAGGTAACAGCTAGTTTCAAGAAAATCAATCATAAACAAGAACAAGCTGTTCTTTCTAATACTGTCCTCAAGGAGGAAACTGATAGTCCCCTTTGTCACAGACCTGTAGACAGCACTTCAAGCTTTAATATAGGAAGTGACTGCACAATGTTCTGAGCATGCACAAAGAGCCAGGATGCAGAGTGCAAGTTTGCACTGAACTTGATGAGTATATTTCTCTAAGGATGAAGAGTTGCAAATTCAGACCCTTAGGATGAAGAGATTTTGTATTACTGGGAAGAGACTGGTGATCTTCCAGTTGCTTTTTGAATTCGTTAATAGAACAAATGTATTGTTCTGGATTAATATTTCCTCCTTTTAGTGGCCAACAGCACAAAGTAAACTTCTTTTGATATCACATAATCCTTCTTACTGGTGTCCCTTCTTCATTAAGAAGCTGAGGCCTTAAGGTTCTTTCTATTTAGCTCAAAACCTTTCTTTCCCACTGGGGATATGAATATATGACTCCTTAACCCCATTTCTGGCTGCTTGGTTGCTCTTCTAATTCTTCTACCTTTCAAGATTCCATCTTACCACCATTGCAGACACCAATTTCTTTTTTTTTTCTTTTTTTTTTTTTTTTTTTGTCTTTAGCTTCTCCCTCTCAGCGGTTGCTTCACCTGCCCTCTGCCCATGCCTTTGCTAAGCGATCCATTTTCTGTCACCCAGTAGTCCTCCTCCTTCTTACACAAAAATTTTGAAATGGTCCCTCTGTCAGCAGCTTTTCCTCATCCCTCATTTCTTCCATAAACTGTGACACTCAATTCTGCCTTACTGCTCCAAGCAGACAGCTCTTACTAGAGGCTTTACTGATTTCCTAATTCGAGTTCTGATTGGATAGCTATCAGAAATTGCATTCTTGAATTGCTTTTTCATTTGCTACTGTTGATATTTTTTGACAATCATAACACTACACAATCCAGTGCTTTGCTTGATACATCTCTCCCTATTCCTTTTGGCTGTTCCTGTAGGTTCTGATTTTTTTCCATTAGAAAGTCCAGTTTACCAAGTTTCTCACTTAATCTGTAGCATTTAGCCTATATATAATTTTCCAAGTAACACCCAAAGTGATACATTTAAAATCACATTTAAAAGTGATACATTTAAAGCATGAAATAGGTTTGCAGAAATAGGAGAGAAAGAAAAAAATCAGTAAAAGAGCACCAAAAACAAAACAGATGAGTAGAAGAATCATTCTTGATTCTTCTTTAGCAGAGTAAGGTAACTGTTGGACAAAACACTCTCTCTCTCTCTCTCTCTCTCTCTCTCTCCTTCCCTCCCTCCCTCCTTCCCTCCTTTCCCTCTCCCTTTCTCTCTCTCCTTTCTCTTTCTATCTCTTTCTCTTTCTCTCTGGATTGGACCAAGGGCTGAAGCATGCAGTCTACTCCTGAGCTGCATCCTCAGGTCTTTTTATTTTGTTTTATTTTGTTTCAGTATGTCTCACTAAACTGGCCAGACCAGCCTTGAATTTGAGATCCTCCTGCCTCAGCTTCCCAAGAAGCTCATATTACAAGTGTACACTGCCACACCCAGTTCCATTCCACTCACTACATTATAATTTACAATATGGCAGTGTACAGCTTTCCATAGCTCCTACCACACTTTCTCAGCATGTGACTTTTGTTCATCCACCCGTTCTGCCTGGCAACTCCTTCCCTCCTCTATTCTACTTCCACCTTTTTTCTGCAGTTAAGCATATATTTTTTTATCTTTATTTGAGTGGAAATTCAGGAAGCCCTCCCATTAATTACCCCAATATTATCTTAGGATTCACTCCTTGCTTTACATGTAACATTCAGTATACCTACTTCATAATGTTACTTCATAACGTTAAAGTTATCTATTTATAGGTCCATATTTCCCACAGATGCATTCCTCATAATTAAGAACTGTTTTGCATCTCTGCATACCCTAATCCCAGCATGGTGTCTAGAATATCAATTTAGTTAATCTTTTATCACCATCTCCCCAAAAAGTGTCTCAGGTGAAAATTGCTTTTCTTTGTCTCATTCTGGCAGAGCACTTTTAACTTGACAATGGTCAAATCCTTTAAGAAATATCTATTTTCTTGTGTTTATAAGGCTTAAAAGCTATGAGGTTCAAGTGCCTGCCTGGCAAGTGTGAGGTCATGAATTTGATCCCCAGTACAAAAAAAAAAAGTTATGAGGTTCAAAATTGGGACAAAGTAAAGCATGAAATAGGTTTTTAAAAGGAGCTATTTTGGCAAAATGAAAAATCAAAATGTAGTCTCAAATATCTAGTCCATCAGAAACAAGTGCAGGAGATATTGAAATGGAGGACCCCAAAAGTAACACATCAGGAACCTCTGAAAAGATAGCAAGTGAAAAAAAATTCCATGAGGCTATAGAGGAAATCAAATTAGAAGTACTCTCCCATGTAAAGACAGAAATAACAACCTTAGTAAAGCAGTTGCTGAGTCCAGCTAAAGAAGAAATCAAGAAAAAAGTACAGGAGCATAGGAAGCTGATTGAAACCTTGAATAAACAATATAGAAAACATGCAGAATTCATGAAAGAATCAAAGAGAGACATCCAACAAGCAAAAAATTCTATTCAAAGCTTACAAAACCACTTCAATGAAGCTGAGGATAGGATTTCAGACTTTGAAGACAGGATTGCAAATAGTGATCATGAAAGGATGGAACTTTTAAGAATAACAAATCAGCATGATGTGAAAATCCAACAGCTTCAAGATGATGCCAAGAGAAAAAATATGATTAATAGGCATCAGTGAAGAGGCAGGAGTCAATGCAAATGACATAGCCAAAATACTCACAGAAGTAATAAAAGAAAATTTCCCAAACATGGGGAAAGAGTCTGAAATACAGATAATTCAGGCATATAGAATGCCAAACAGTCACAATCAACATAAATCCAAACCCAGACACATAATAATTAAGATCTCAAACTTGCAGCATAAAAACAGAATACTAAAAGCTGTTATAGAAAAGACACAATTCATCTACCAAGGAAAGCCCATTAGAATCACAGCAGACTTTTCAGCACAAACCCTCAAGTCAAGAAGAGCCTGGAGTGAGGTATTTCAAGGCCTGAAAGAAAATAACTTTCAACTCAGACTGATGTACCCAGCAAAACTTTCATTCAAATTTAGTGGAGAAACAAGATACTTCCATGACAAAGAACAACTGAAGAAATTCACATCCACCAAGCCAACCCTAGAAAGAGTACTGCAAGACATACTACACAGAGATAAAAATGACCACAACTCCCAAAACAACAAGAGAAAGAAACCACCAGGTAGGATAAGCAATTAAATAAGGGGAAAAGCAGAAAGCAAACAACTGGAACATAACATGGCAAAGTCAAGCCAGTACATATCAGTGATATACATAAATGTAAATGGCCCCAATTCACCTATAAAAAGAAATAGACTGACAGAATGGATCAAGAAACATAATCCCACAAAATGCTGTATACAAGAAACACATCTGACCCAAAAGGAAACTCATAGATTAAAAGTCAAAGGATGAAAAACAGTATTCCATGCAACAGAAACCCAGAAAAAAGCAGAGGTAACTATTCTAATAGCAGACGACATGAATGTCAAACCTAAAATGATTAAAAGAGATAAAGAAGGTCACTACATACTTGTTAGTGGAAAAATTCAAGAGGAAGAACTAACAATTATAAATATATATGGACCAAATACAGGAGCGTCCAGCTATGTAAGACAGATACTAATGGACATGGAAAACCAAATACACAAGAACACAGTTATAACAGGAGATCTTAAAAGCCCATTGTCGTAAAGAGATATATCAACTAGACAAAAAGTCAGCAAAGAAATAACAGAACTGAATCATACATGTGAGCAACTGGACTTAGTAGATGTTTACAGAGTGTTCCAACCACATCAGAATACACATTCTTCTCAGCATTGCATGGGACATTCTCCAAAATAGACCATATATTATCCCATAAAACATTCTTGAATAAATGCAAAGGTATTGAAATCATCCCATGCATAATATCTGACCATAGTGCACTGAAATTGGAAATTAATGGCAAAATAAATTGCAAAACCTGCATAAATACATGGAAACTAAATAACAACCTTTTGAACAACCAATGGGCTACAGATGAAATTAAAGAAGAAATAAAGCAATACCTACAACTCAATGAAAACACAAAAACAACATACTGTAATCTATGAGATGCAATGAAAGCAGCCTTAAGAGGGAAATATATAGCAATAAATTGTCATATCAAGAAAACAGAACAAATACAAATAAACAACATAATGCTCCATCTCAAGCTTCTAGAAAAAGAGGAGCAAGCTCATAGAAGAGAGGAAATTGTAAAGATTAGAGGAGAAATCAATGCAATTAAAACTAAAAAAAAATAATACAAAGAATTAATGAAATGAAAAGCTGGTTTTTTGAGAGAATAAACAAAATTGACAAACCCCTAGCTAATCTTATCAAGAGAAAGAAAGAAAAAACCCAAATTCATGCAATAAGAACTGAAAAGGGGGAAATTACTACAGATCCCATGAAAATTCAAAAGATCACGAATACCTACTTTGAAAATCTCTACTCACATAGAGTGGAAAACACAGAAGAAATGGACAGATTTCTAGAAACATATGAACTACCAAAGCTCAACCATGAAGATACAGCAATTTTGAACAACCCAGTATCAGATATTGAAATTGAAAACATAATTAAAAACTTACCAACAAAGAAAAGCCCAGGTCCAGATGGATTCACAGCTGAATTCTACAAGAAATTTAGAGATTTGATGCCAATACTCCTTAAACTCTTCAGTGAAATTGAGAAGAAAGAAATCCTCCCTAAATCATTCCTGGAGGCAAGTATTACTCTGATACCAAAACCAGAGAAAGATCCAACCAAAAAGGAGAACTATAGACCAATCTCACTAATGAACATTGATGCAAAGATTCTCAATAAAATACTGGCAAATAGAATGCAGCAAATCATCAAGAAGATTATACATCATGACCAAGTGGGGTTCATTCCAGGAATGCAAGGATGGTTTAACGTATGCAAATCAATAAATGTAATACACCACATTAACAGAGCCAAAAACAAAAACCACATGGTCATCTCAATAGACGCAGAAAAAGCTTTCAACAAAGTCCAACACATGTTCACAATAAAAATCCTTCAGAAACTAGGAATACAAGGTGTCTACCTAAACCTTATAAAGTCCCTCTATGATAAACCAACAGCCAACATTATACTAAATGGACAAAACTGAAAGCTTTCACTTTAAAATCAGGAACAAGACAAGGATGTCCACTATCACCACTCCTTTTCAAGATAGTTCTGGAAACACTAGACAGGGCAATCAGACAAGAAAGAGAAATAAAAGGAGTAAAGATAGGAAAGGAAGAAGTTAAATTATCACTATTTGAAGATGACACGATACTCTATATAGAAGACCTAAAAAACTCCATTAAAAGACTACTAGAGGTAATAAACAAGTTCAGCAGTGTAGCTGGATACAAAGTCAATGCTCAAAAATCAATAGCATTCCTGTACACAAACAAAAAACTCACCAAGAGAGAAATTATGGAACTATCACCCTTTACAATAACATCTGAAAAAATGAAATACTTAGGAATCAACCTGACTAAAAATGTAAAAAACTTATATGCTGAAAATTATCCTATGCTGAAAAAGGAGATTGAAGAAGATATTAGAAATGGAAGGATATTCCTTGCTCTTGGCTAAGAAGAACCAACATTGTGAAAATGGACATACTCCCCAAACTGTTATACAGATTTAATGCAATCCCAATCAAAATGCCTTTGACATACCTCACAGATCTAGAGAAAACACTCCTAAAATTCATTTGGAAGCAGAAGAAACCTAGAGTAGCAAAGGTAATTCTGGGCAACAAAGGCAAGGCAGGATGCATCTCAATCCCTGACTTGCATCTATACTACAAAGCCACAGTGATAAAATCAGCATGGTCCTGGCAAAGAAATAGACCTGAGGATCAATGGAACAGATTAGAAGATACAAGCACAACTACAAAGGCACTCAGCCACCTGAAAATTGACAAAGGGGCTAAATATGTCCACTGGAAGGATAGCCTCTTTAATAAATAGTGTTGGAAAAATTGGCTCTCCACATGCTGAAGACTGAAACTAGATCCATGCATATCACCATGCACAAAACTAAAGTCTCAGTGGATCAAAGACCTAAATATTAAAACAGAAACACTAAATCTACTGGAAGACAAGGTAGGTAGAAGTCTTGGAGACATAGGGGTAGGCAGAGAATTTATGAACAAAATGCAAACTGCACGAGAAACACCTCAAAGAATCAACAACTGGGATCTCATAGTAATGAAAAGTTTCTGCACTTCAAAAGAAATCACTAATAGAGTGAAAAGAAAACCCACAGAGTGGGAAAGAATTTTAGCCAGCAACCCCTCAGACAAAGGACTTGTGTCCAGAACATATAAAGAACTGAAAAACATCAAGTCCCCCAAATTCAAAGACCCTCTCCAAAAATGGGCATCTGAGATGAACACACAGTTCTCAGAGAAAGATGTACAAATGACAAATAAATACATGAAGAAATGTTCACCATCATTGGTCATTCAAGAAATGCAAATTAAAACAGCATTGAGATTTCACCTCACTCCAGAAAGAATAGCTGCCATCAAGAAATCAACTGATTACAAATATTGTCAAGGCTGCAGGGGGGAAAAGGAACACTGCTCCACTGTTGGTGGGAATGTAGACTGGTGCAACCATTATGGAAATCCATATGGAGAATTCTCAGAAGACTAGGATTGGAATCCCCATTCAATCCAGCTATTCCCCTCCTGGGTATTTTCCCACAAGAACTGACAAGTTCATATCACAGTGACATATGTGCACCCATGTTCATAGCAGCACAATTTGTAATAGTTAAATCTTGGAAACAACCAAAATGCCCATCAACTGCAGAGTGGATGAAAAAGATGTGGTATTTTTACACAATGGAACTTTACTCAGCTATAAAAAAGGATGATCTTGAGGCCTTCATAGGTAAATGGAGACAACTTAAGACTATCCTCATTACTGAAATAAATAAGAATCATATTTATAAATATCACATTGTGTCTCTAGTGTAAAAAGTGGTAAGAACTATAAGAGTAATAAAACCCAAAGTGTGTAATTTCTATTGTAAAAAAGAGAGGAAAAGAAAGTGCTCTAAAGGATTTAACTGCATGTATGTTTGAGTGTGTAAAATAGATGACCATATTGCTGAATCTTGGTTGGATCTTTGAGCAGAACTGTTTGAAGTCTCACTGTTTGTCTACTATGTATCCATTAATTTTGTAACTTGAACAACTACATCCAAGATGATAACATGTAATTTATCAACTAGTGATTTCTTAATATTTTTTTCTTTTTTCTTTTAGAATTCTGTATTGTTGCTAAACTTTTTTCTTTTGCTTTTTTTCTCTTTAAGTAAAAATTTTTAAAAATGCATAATTGCTATATTGTAAAAAAGAGAGGAAATAGAAAGTGCTATAAAAGATATAACTGCATAAATATTTAAGTGTGTAGGGTTGATAACCATACTTCTAAATTTTTATTGGATTGTTAAACAGATCTGTTTGCAGTCTCACTGCTTGAATGTCTACTTTGTAACTTGAACAACTATTTCTAAAAGGACAATATGTAATTTATCAACCAGTGATCTCTTACTGTTTATCCTTTTTTTTTGAAATTCTTTAATATTTTTACCTTTTTTTGTTTTTTCTCTCTAAAAAATTTTTTTAAAAGGTGCTATTTTGTACAAGGTTTTAAAAAGGTGCTATTTTGTCATATTCTGACAGTCCAAGACATTTGATTGATGCTGGAATGTCAAAACTTACTAAGAGTCTGGGCTGGGAAGGGTAGCTCTGTGGTAGAACCCTTGCCTCGCACGTATGAGGTTCTGGGTATAATCTGCCACATTAACATCAACAATGACAATCATTGCAATGGTACATTTGCTCACTAGATACTAACTGTGGTTATTCCCATTAGTAGTATGTGTATGATCTAGGAAAAGAAAATCAAGTTCCATCCTATAAATGAGGTAGTTTTGTTTAGTCATGGCCCAAGAAACATTTAAAGAATATACAATACTAATTTTCCATTTTTAATCCTGAACCGTATTTATCAAGTCTTATGCTCAAGTAAGAGTGAAAGTTAGACCTGTGTACTTGGACAATAAGTATCTCTCAATTCAGTGATTGTGAGGTCTCTGTAATATATACCTGCATTCTGCAGTTACTTGTTAACTGGTGTTATCAAAGTTATCCTACCTATAAGCCGCAGAGAGAAAATCAACTACTTCATCTGCACTGTAAATACCCAAGTCTGTCCTATGTTCTTAGCACACCCCTAGCATTTTTCTATGGGACTACCTTCTTTAATTAAAAAATATCCTTATAGTCTTGCACAATGCCCCAGAGATATAATTAATAGCTCAACTTTTAATTATTAAGAACAATTCCACAAAACCTGTGGGACCACATTTATACCCATGATTTCGGCTAATGCATCACAGGAAAGGGGCTCTCTCTTGTGATTTATTCTTCTTTCACAATTGCTAAACTTTCTCTGATTGCCATTTTATTCATGTACTCCTGGGAGGCACTGCTGCCAAATGAAAGACAATGTCAAGAGAAAGAAGTAAGATTCTGTTCCTAAAATATCACCTGGAGCCTTCATTAAAAATAACATTGAGACTAATAAAATATTGTGACATCCAAGTTGGGTAGGCCCTAATATCACCTTAAAAGTATCTCCCCTGACACAGAAATATCTTCTAAAACTTTCTTAATTGATCTTAATTCAACTATCACCTGAATATGCCAGTAAGAGGGAAACTATTTGCTCAAGGTGTATATATTTTGTAAGTTTAATTATGTATATTTTATTTTATATTTATTTGCTTACATTTTAACTTTAAACATTTTCCAGGTCTACATGGTTTTTTCCTTATCTTTCTTTGATCTAACAGATCTCAACATTTAACATTATCATCAGTGGGAGGATAAACACTTGATGTTTGGCCTTATTATTTCTTAAATGGATAATTTAATATCTCTTAGCTTCAATTTCTCTTCTGTAAAGTGGGTGTAATAATAATTACAGGGTTTCTATATTCAATGATAATATAAATACATATGAATTTCAACCTCTTTCCTTTCTTAGGGATGGAGTGTCCAAAAATTTTTTTAAAAAGAAAAATAAATAAAATAAAATGAAACAAAATAAGAAAGATAAGAGATTGAGTGTGCAGAGGGACCCTACTCCTGGTGTCAAGAAGCTCAGGGTTTTCCAAAAAAGACAGATAGTGAACACTGATTCAAGTATTTCACTAGAGCGCTACACACAGTATAAGCCTATATGTGTGTTTGTGTGAGTCTGTGCTGGTTATTCAGACTTTTTCTAACTATCTAAACATAACACTTCAAAAGTTCTATCTGTATGTATGTATAATGAATCTCAAAAACTACAAATGATCCAAAAAATCATGTTCTTCTCTACACACCACTGACAGATTGTGGTATTTCATTTCAGACTTTTTTTTTGGAATGTGTTACATTTACAAAGGTCCATAACACGTATCTATTTATTATAGATTTGTAAGTAAAAGGGATCACAGTAAATTCTGTACTTTGTGATCTTTTATTTTCCTTCTATAATGGATTGAATTGTTTTCTCTTCAGTAATTTCATTCAGTATTTATGCACTAAGCTTCACCATATGCCATGTCCTAGTGCAAGCAGAAAGTTAAAAAAACACCACTACTGATTTCTATGTTAATTCTATAAAGACTCAAGCATATGGGGACATCCAGGTGGTCACATTCTTAAATAGGTGCCCGAAGAATCAAAATAAATGAATTATTTATGACGATGAGAATGCGATAGGTTTTCTTAGTGAAGACTGTTCTCAGGGATTTGACATTGTAGGATTAAACTACCACTCTTTATGTGGAATTAGTGCTGAAATTTCTCTAAGGATGCTTTTTCACACATCATGTATAGAAAATTCAACCAAATGAAAAATATAAAATGTTCTTGCATAAAATAAAATTTGTGCAATGTAAATTGGCACAAATATATAATTTTAAAATGATTCTAGCAAAAAGTTAATAGACAACTTTTCTCTGCTGCCAGAGACATTAATTCCTGTCTTACTCTGTTTTCTTTTACTACAACTAAATATGACAGACTGGAGACTTGTAATGACTAAAGGTTTGTTCAGTCCAGGATTCTGGAAGTCCAAGGTCAAGAAGCCCCAGCGAGCAAAGGCCTTCTTGCAAATGGGGACACTGCAGAGTTCTAAGGTGCAAAAGAGAAGATAGAGGTGCCTCCAAAGACTGAGCCAAACTGGGTTTTTGAAAAGACCAACTCTTCTCATGAGCCATTAAACCATTCATGACCTAACCAACTCCTAAAGTTTCCCCTATCACTACCTATTTAATGTTTCACAAAGAGGATTAAATCTCTATATTAGTTTGGATGTAGAAATTAAAACCATAGCAGTTCATTTATAAAAATAAAGCATGTATAAAATATATATTTTATATACACAAACTATATAATATACATTTAATAAAATATACATCTAATATACAAATATATATTAAAATATACATTTATAAAATAATTGTAGCTAGTGAAATGTTGAAAATAGTTGAATGCTTTGGCTACCTCTAAAAGATATTAGCAAATTATACACCTTCCATAATTTAAAAATTATGATAGTGATGGTGATGCATGATTACATAAATCAAAGTAAAAGAAAACCCTAGAAATTAGCCCATGTGCAAAAATAAATGAAATATAGTGTATTCTGTATTTTATTAAACTGTATTTAAAATGTGAGTAAAATCATAAAGACTTTTTAGAGAAACTGATTTGGAAAATTGACATAAACTCAGACATAGGTTAAAATTAGATTTATACTGCTGTTACAAACTATACACAAAGTACTGAGCGATCTAAATGTTAGAAATAAAGTCACACAATCTCTAGGAAAAAAAGTACTGAGGAAACACATTCCCAACTATAACTCAAAGTGAAGAATTCTTAAATCAGATTCATAAACTAAAAATTAAGTTTCATATAAGAAAAACAGAGCAAAGTCCAAAGGCACACTAAGAAAACTACCTGTGTCACAGACATAGCAAATCTTCCTAATGTATGCATAAACTTCTAAAAAGAAAGAAAGCATGGTCCCTTCTGAACCAAAGGATTTCAGGCTAGTAGATCTGAGAGAGGACTGGTGGTGAAAGTCCAGGTAGACGGACACCCGCGTTCAGGTCCTGATTTGTGGATCCACGGAGACTCCAGAGGATTCTCTTTCTGGTCCAGTAAAAGGCAGAGAACTCTGCCTCTCACAGCCCTGGCTCAGGGAACACGGTAACATCGCGGGCACCACTGTCCTTGCAACTGACTTGGGATACGAGTTTTTAAAGATGATGCTATGAATATAATCTTCAGAGGCAGTTACACCAAAGATTCTGGGTAATGGAGTCCTTGGTAACGGGAATATATCTGGGACTCTAGTAATCACAGCCAGGCTGCCACAGGGATTTGTACTTATTGGTGAAGAATGCTGAGGATTCTGGTTATGGTAGTCATTGCTTAGGCAATATGCAAAAGATTCTGGGTATTGCAGTCTGTGGCCAGGCTGAGGGTTCTGTATATTGTAGCTTTTGAGAAGACTGTAGCAAAACCTTCAGCGTACCACAGCTTTTGCTGAAACAACCCTAAAGCTCAAAGTGGCATAGTCAATACAGTGTCCAAGTATGGTAGTCTTCCCAGGGGACACGCCAAGGATTCTGGGTAAAGTCCTTGTTGCAAAAAACATGGAGAAATTTTAGGTATTGCAGCCCTACATATGAGCAGTGGATTCTGGGTATGGTAGTCCATGGAAATGTTACTGTATGAATTCTAGCCCATGGTTCCTGAAGAATTCTGGTTATGGTAGCCTATAGAAAAATTATGGAGGACTCTGAGTATGTAGTCCCATGGCCTCTCGAAGGATTCTGGGTATAGTAGTCCAGGAAGGAAAAAAAAAATCCACACTAAGGATTCTGGTTATTGTAGTTCTGACCCCCCTTCCTCCGCCAGGAGGACTCTGGGTATCGTAGTCCATGGGAAAATTACTCTTGAGAAATCTAGATCCGTAGTCCCGAGGGCCGGTGGTGAATTCTGGGTGTGGTAACCCGTTAGAAAATTGATGATTCTGAGTATGTAGTCTTGCGCTCAGTTGGAGGATTCAGTCTGCACTAGGCCAAGGGGAATTCACGCTGTGGATTGTGATTACCACTAGTTCTGCGGCCGCGGTAGAATTGTTTATGATATCCATGGGGCAATTACTTTGCGGTCCCGCGCAGGATTCTAGGTATGGTAGTCTAAGGAAAACTCGCGCCAAGGATTCTGGATATGTAGTACTGCGGAGGATATTGGGTATGGTAGTCCAGGGAGATATCATGCCAAGGATTCTGGGTATCGTAGTCCTGCAGCCAGGATGCCGCCCCTACGGCAGCGCTGAGTGAATTCTTCTGATGTCACCAACCACCTAGCCTCTGACGCCTGATAAACTGGGCTCCCGGAGTTTCTCCTTGCTGTGTGCTCTTCCAGCCCTGGGCGGAGGACTGGAGTACCTGCTGCAGAAGCAGTGAAATAGGTTTCGGGACAGGGTCCAGTGCAAGCACTTAGCAATGCATTGTTAAAATGTTCTGAAGGGTGTGACAGGCAGTGGCTCCGGGCTGCTCCACTCTGTGTGTGAGCAAGGCTGAGGCTGCACAGGCTGGGTCAGTGCGCTCTGGGTCCTTAGCATGAGGGCCAAGGCATGCGCTTATCTCAGAGGGCAGAGGAGATGCTGCTGCATCAGCAGGAAACAAGATAGGCTACAACTTTCCTTTGCTTTGAATCAAAAATATATTAAGACGCTGGGAAACATTATGAGTTGTAGCCTGTATTTCTTACAGACACACAAGAGTAACGATCACACTGAATTGGGCTGGGGGAAGGGGAATGGGCTGCGATACAGCTCGGTGCAGCACTTGAATAATATGTGCAAAGTCCTGGGTTCGATCCTGAAAAAAAAGTCAACGGAAAACAATGAAAAAGAAAGCCTGGATCAATAGGGAGGGTGATCAGGAGGTGGAGCGGGGTGGAGGGTGGAAAGAAAGGGAGGCAAGCTTGGGGACACTTTCTTGTTTTCTGCACAGTAACAAACACCGCTCCTAGGAGCATTTAGGATTTTCTAGGCTCCACTGACAGAAAACAACTTGAAGCTCACCTTCCGAATTCTTATCATATACCTCATATACCTCTTTCTTCGAGTGATATTAATTTGTCTCTATGTTCATGAATATAATTTTTTTAAAAAGGATGTTCAGCATAAGCATTGAAAGGAATTTACATTTTAAGAGCAGTATGCTTTATGGTTCTCTTAATATAAGATCTGTTTAGTTTAGTAATAGTTTTTAAAAACTATTAAATTTTCTAGCAACTCAGGACATTCTTTGCTCAAATTGTTTTGAGTATAGCAAGTTCATGTAAACACTTTAAAAGCACGCTTTGATTTTTGTTTTCTATGTTGTTTTATTTAAGATATTCCTAGTAGCTGTTGTGTTTTGTTTTGTTTTGTTTTGTTTTGTTTTTCAGTACCAACTCAGGGCCCCAGAATATTTTTTTATGAGTGTGCATGTGTGTGTGTGTCTGTGTGATAGGCACTTGCTGAATTGTTGGATTGCCTGGCAGACTTGAATTTGCTGTCCTTTTCCTTCAGTCTCCCGGGGTGCTGGGATTATAGGTGTCTACCATCCTGCATGCCTTCCTATCACTCACACAGACAGCATTAAGAAGACATAAACATGAACTTGCCTGTTGAGAGAGAATCAACACATCACACAACTTAATAATCATACAAGGCCATGGTGTATTGTATTCTTGCTTAAGTTTTAGGTTTCAGGGAATAGAAATAGAAGTAATTGTTATGTGTGGACATTTCTAGGTAAGTGGATACACCTTGAGAACATACTGTTAAGGGAAATAAATTGGTCACATATGTATAAATATCTCACTGTCTCTCTGGTGTGAGAAACCAAAAGTATAAATCAGAACCAAAATGTATAATTGATACTATGAAATAGGAACAAATTGTTCCCAATGGAAGGGGAAATAGGGAGGGGGAACTAGGCAAGGAAGGAAGGGGAAAAGAAAAAAAAGAAAAGAGAAGCAGAATAAAATGGAAACAAAGCTTTGTACATAATGCAGGAAAGGGGTTGAATGGAGTGAAGGGGAATAAGAAAAAAAGGAATCAATTTACATCATGCAGAGGTACAAATCCCCTATTATGAATGTGTTTATTATGTATATCTAAATTGTACCAATAAACTTAATTTTAAAAAAAAAAAAGTTGAGAGTGTAGCTCAGTAAAAATGCCCTGAGTTGCATCCACAGTACTGAAAAAATTAAAAGAAAAAGGAAAAGAAAAAAAGAGGAGGACAAATACAGATTAACAAGTTCATTGAGCTTCTGGTTGTGATTCTGCAAATATAAGGGGAATAATGAGCTTAAACTAGTGACAATTTAAATTACCCTAGATATGGGAAAATGTGTAATGCGTCCAACTCATCATATGCCAACATTCAGCAAAACCACTGCCCCCAAAACTCTGTAACTTTTCTGGCTGATGAAGACATCTCAGAGGTGACACTCACTGGCACGGCAGAGTCTCACTGTTGTGACCGTTGCTCTTCTTGGGCTCTTCACGAATCATCAAGATACTTCTGTTGTCAGGGCCAAGAACCAGACAGTTATATCCTGCATCTCTCCCTTGCCTTCTGTTTCCTGCACTCCTTCCCCTTTGGGCTTTGGCCAGCCCGGCAGAGCCACCTGCATTCTCAGGCAGTCTACTTGGGAGTCGCACCATGACTGTTTCTACTGTGTGGGCCAAAACTATGACTGTGGTTCTGACTTTTAATATCACTGCAACAAGCAGAAGGATGAGGCAGTTGTTAATATCAGAGAGACCCAACTCCCTCATTCCTGTTTACTCCTTGGTCCAATTTGTCCCGACCCGCGGGTAAGTCAAGGAAGACCCTGGAGGAGGTGTGGGGCTGAAGGGACAAGAAACACGAGAAATGGAGACAAGTCAAATCTTCTGATCAAGTCTCGTTTATTAAGGGGAGGCGCGCCAATATATATATATATATATATATATATATATATATATATATATATATATATATAGTTCGGGAGTCCAAGAATCCTTTGTTAGAGAAGCGCGGGACACTGGATGGAGCCTTTGATGTCAGCAGGTTACCAAGCAACGGCGGGAGGTCCCGTACTGCCCGGTGTGGGGGGTGGAGCCAGGGAAGGCTGAGAGATAGGAATTTATCTCCAATCAGAAGTTTAGCCCTAGTGTTTAACTTGGAAATGTGAGGATGGCTTATTGTCTTAGAATGGAGTCCAGGTTTAGGTCTCCCGCACCAATTCACTGTCTTTGGAATCTGGCTGAGAACATAACCATCCCTACTGACATAGATGTACGCTCTGATCACGTGTACAAGGAAGGAGAAAACACTTCTGAAAGCAGTTCAAAGCCTATCTTGGAATGACTGCAAGTCCTAAGAGCAGTAAAATTGGGCATTAGAAAGGAGATTCTCCTCCTCATCCTGTCCCATAAAAGGAAATCAAAATAGTGACCATACTAGAAAGTCGATAGGCAAATAGGTCTCCCTAAGTGACTTTTTCTAAAAACTGGTTGTATTTATTCCCTATGTTTCTCAGGGTCATTTTATTTCCTTTGGGTCCTAGGGATGGTTCCAATGCCACACACAGGCTGACATTCTCCTCTGTCTTGTACATAGATGCCAGCTCCTCCCTCCTCTGGATATTTAACATGTAAATGTCCTCCCTTCTTGCCTGAAGAAATGCTTGTTCTTACGCGACAGAGAGATTCTCATAAAAACAAAAGCTAAAATCTTAAACATTCGTTCATTATCTCCTGACACTGCCTGGCATTAGACGGGTACACTGCAGAGTGTGAGGCCCTGGGAAAGACACAGAATTTGGAGAGGTGCTGTATGAGCGCTCTAAAAGGAGTGATAAGAGGGGCCCAAGTCACTGCTCTGCTCCTGTGCACCTTTGTGCAGAAGGAGCGAGACCACTGCCGTGATGAAGCACTTCTTAATCCCTCACCCTGGGAATCAATGCTTCATCTTCCCCCTCTAGCTCCTTCTGTCTCAGTAATGCTCCTTGTTGTCCTAGCTCTGCTCGAATTAATAAGCTAAGGGCGGTTCCTACTATTCCAACTGTTTGTCTCTCAATCTCTCTCTCAGACAGAAGCTTTCTTTCTCTCAATAAACATATTCTGCTGCTAATCGCCATTGTTCCTAAAATTCATTCTTCGATTTTAGAGAACACGAACTCATACTGGACATCTAGTAGGTTGGGAGTTTCATTCCTCTATATCATTATTACAGGAGATCACTGCTAATTGATGAAAAGTTGTGATTAGTTACAGTTACAAATCTAAAAACTGCAAAAGTTATATTGTCATTCACTTTGTCCAACATATCTGAGATTGCATTGTCTGTCTGTTTAATCTGTGTTAATAACCATTAAAATACTTGCAGCTGTTTCATTTAAGAAAAAATTGGTTTTCAGCTCAACAATTTCTTTTTTGTTTTCTTGTTTGGGCTCTTTTTGAGACTTCCATGGAAAACTGTTTATATAAATTTTCAGAGTAGCCAAACTTATTTAAAACATTACCAAACAAGGACTGCTAGGCTCAAGGTTTATATAGGATTTACAAATAAAAGTCCTCAAGTTTCATAATATAAAGATTACATATTATTTAGGTTAATATGAATGTTTCTATGTGTTAACTTTTGGATATATATGATTGCCAAAACTTCTACTTTAGTTAGCTTATAAATAACCACTCAGTACGTTAGCTCAAATGCTTGTGGCTCAACATTAGGCTAATTTAAATTGGCTGGTAAGAGTAAAGATGTCTGTAAAGCTGATAACATATTTCCATCCAGGATGTTAGAAAACTAAGATAATATCTGATAGATTCTTCTAGCCTGGGGCTCAAGTATCTCTAACATGACTTGGTACCCAGTCCAGAGAAGCAATTTATCTAACAGTAACTTCTATTTTCTCCTTCTTCTTCTTCTTCCAGAAATAAACTTCCCACCCCTTTTTGCACCTGCACCAAGTCCTCTCCAATCGCAGTACTCCACAACCAACCACGCCTCCACCTCCAGCTCCCTGTAAGTCTGTTTCCTGTTCTGTGCCTGCAGATGCTCCTTCAAATCAGCTGTTGATATATCATTTTTGTTCACCTCCCAAACTCCTCCCCAAGTCAAACCTGATGAAAGTACTTCCACTTCTTTGTTTCCACTGAGGGTGCCTGCGTGTCTTCTGCAGCCCTCGCTACCCACAGTAAAGACTTCTTTTCTCTTTTGTCTCTTACCGTGCCAAAATCTTATCAATATCAAATATCAGTTTTATAAGTACAATGTCTATTATTGTCTGCATACCATAATTTAAGAGTTTTCCTTGGTGAAAGGTAATGTATGGATATAAAATGTATTAACTGTTATAGTCATCTAAAGCAATTGCTGTGGCTATAGTTAAATGGTTTTCTGAAGATATTAAGATCCTCTTGGTTAAACTTACAAAACTAAATTTGAAAACAAAGGTTCTACATTTTATAAAGTAGATTCTTGTGTTTTGCATCATGAGACTTACTTAACAAAATGTGAGTTATAAGAGTAAATGAGTATCTAAATATTCTGTAAGACATTTTCAATAATCAGTTTATGATTGGTTAAATATACAACTATTATCTTACTTTATGATATAACATATGTTTAGAAATATATGTATGTATACATCTAAGAAAAAGTTATGTTGTTAATCTCAGCATTAAATTTATATTTATAGAGTTCAGACTACCTAAGTTTAATACATGCAAAGTAACAAATAGATACTCTCTTTTACGTAATACATATCTAGATGTTAGACACATACAAGGATCAAAATTTGACATATAATTAAATTTGGTCCAGACGTTAAAACTTTATATATATCTATTGGTTTTGATTATTTGGTATTTTGTTATTTTATAAATAAGAAACACTTACAATAAGTCTGCTCATGGTCATTAATACTGTTTCCTAAATTTATAAGAGTTCTAAAGACATCCTTAATTTTTGTCAATAAAGTTACACCTCATAAACTCTGTCTAAAATTTGTCTTCAGAGTAAAAGCTAAATAAAGTCAAGATTTTTATTAGCTATGATACTAGTTATTGCTAACTTCATGATATATCAAATGATGTATTTGTGTTTCACAAGTATACAGGCCTTTGAATATGAAAAACTAAAAATCATCCTATTACACTGGTGACTTCCAGCTAAAGTCGATTATGGCAGTAAATTCTTTTAGGCTCAAATATCTATGGTTCCCTTACTTGTGTTCCAGGTACCTGTGATGAAATGTGTGTCCTAACCTAGTGTGAAAAGAAACATCCAGACACGTGATGTGAATACTTTTTTGAGGTTTATGAATATATGGCTGTTATGTGTGTGTTATATATGTTTTATGACATTTAGAGATACTTAAATACTGTGCAACTCCAGCCAATATCACTCTAGAAATTAAAGGTTAGACAGAATGTAAAGTATATCTATGGACAAGCCTATTCTTAAATGGCACTCAACTAAAGATCACAAGTTTAAGTAAAATTTCCTTTATGTTACTTAATACTTTTTAATTACATAAATATAACTGGCAAAAACAGTTATTATACACTGAGATGAAAATTTAAATAACCAAACCTCATGGTTCTATTACAATAATGTCAACATGATAGTTATATTAAAATGTTATATTGCTCTTCATCTCAAATTTTCTCTATAAAACTCTAATTGTCATCTGTTCACATTTTGCACGGATTCAAATTCTAAGACAATCATGATTAATAGAAATAATACTTCTGTGGTCATGCCATACATTCCAAGGTGCTTGATATACAGAGAGAGGTGTGTGATACATAAACTTACTGCTCCCATTACAATACTGGTGTAACTGATCTCCTAGGTGTTCAACAAATGAGATTTAGAGACCAAAGCTAAAAAATATAACTTGGCTAAAAGGATAATCAATAATTTGGCCCTGGCACTCCAAAGTCAATAAGGATCCAGGACATGAGGAGATGTTTTCTACAGGATCCTATAACTTTGGTGAGTCTCCCAATCTTCCGAGCAGGAAACTTGTTGAACCACAGAAGAGAAGAATCAACAAATGTACAGTATGCTAAAAGTAGGGTCACCTGAGGGAGAAACATCTCTCATGCTTTCACAGGAATCTACATGGTCAGGTAATTCCATGACCAATCCTGGAGGCTGACACTGACAGAAGAGCTTAGAGGCTCTGTATGTGGTTCAAAAGTAACACCTGAACAGCCTTAGCTGACCTTGATATATAGTAAGAGGTTAATTTTTATTAACACAGGTCTCAATTTAACTTATTCTTAAACATCCAACACAAAAATATAACCAAACCATATATAAAAAGTAACAATGTATTAATAAATGCTAGATAGAGAAATGAGTTCTGATCTATACACTGGCCCCTGCTAGCAGTCCCCAGCTACACCTGAGGCTGGCCACTGTTATGCTCAGTGTGGCTAGAAAGCTACATTGGAATCTATAAAAGCTCAGCAAGAATCTTTAAACCCTTCAGCTCTCCAAAACTATAGAGTTTTCCATCGTCCTAAGGAAAAATTGAAGTGACTTATGCAATGTGTGGTGAATTAACTAATGATCAACTTGTAATACCCAGCTGAATTGAATCAGCATGGTTCTGGGTGTATTTGGCCTACCTGAGTATTTTTGCCAACAACATAAAAGTAAAATTGGAGGGGAAGATGTTGATTCTTCTGGAGAAGCTTGTTGCACTGGTTTTCCTAATATGAACTCAGTTGTTCTCATCAGAGGAGCTCAGGTCTTTGCTGTCACTGAGGATGGCTATAGTTCTTTTCAGGGAAATTCTGGTCTTTACCTTAAGCATCTCTTCCTGGCTCTAGTGCAGATCACTCAGATTGGTGGGACAGATATTTCATCCAATTGGTGCAGATTTTATAGCTTCTGCCACTGACCTTTGGGCCTTCCCAGTACAGATCCATGATACAGATTTGCATGAGACATTGTTGTGGGCTCTAGGTCTCAAGTTGGACTCATGGAGGACATTGCCATAGGCCGTTGGTTTTCAGATGGACCTCAGATGGATTCTTTGGCTCTCTACTGCATGGATAGATCTCTTGCACTCTTTTGCATTAGATTTTTGGATAGATATTATCAAAATAACCCTATAAATTATGTGTCCTCTATTAAATCTATTCCCTTGTAAAACCTAACTATAAGGCTCTAATAAATGAAACTTGTTGTCTTTTGATAAAAAATTCACATCAGGTAGAAAAAGATCTTAAAACAATAAAAATATGAGACATAGATAACCTCCATGAGAGGCAGGTCTAGAATCCAGTTGGTTACAATCCATATTCCTATCACTTAAAAACAATAGTCTGGAACTGGCTCGTTTACTTGATCTGTCTTTCCATTGTAGTGTTTATGCGCTATTTAATCTCTTTGTAAAATGTTTTTTATTCTTGCCAAGAGGCTGAGAAACTTCAATGAATAATGCAGATGGAACCAATGATAAATATACCAGATTCATTTTACCAGGGTCAATTAGATCAATCTTTTGAAGAAAGTTTATAATCCCTCAACTCCAATATGACTTCTATCCAATGCCTCTTAGATAATCTCTCTGGAGAAGACTCCTGACTGTGGTCTACTCTACACCAAACCTTCTCGGCTTGAAGCAGCTAGACTGAAATTTTACCCATTCTCCCCTTATCACAGTTAGAGATACCTCTTCAGAAGAGGGAGTAATATATGCAGCCAAGGTAGACAGAAATTAATATACACTCACAGAAGGACTGGGCCCTCAAAGAACTCAGCACAAAAATCAACATATCAGAATTGGGGCTGGGAGATGCATCTGAAGAAGGCCAGACCTCAAGATGAAGATCCAATGGCCAGGACTACTTGCCTTCCTAAGCTATAAACAGTAACTTGAAATTATACTATAATTAGTACCACCAGTTCCAGTAAGTTCATATGGGCATCAAACTATCTGCTGGGTTATCAGCGAGTGACCAGAGCATCTGGACCTATCCCTTCTCAAAAATGCATTTGTTCTTTCCATATACCCTGCAACATGATTCATTTCCTTATTGGATCAATATTAGTTAAGCAGCTATACTTGTAAGGTTGTAGGTTGATTGTAGTTTGACTAATGTTGTACCCAGATTGTGATTGACTTGGTAGAATAAATTACTCCTGATAAAGGGCTTGGTGGCCACCCACTCAGAACCCATCCTAAAATTGTAAGAGGTGTTTTTCTACCCCTTATTTCCAAAAAAACTCTCCTAATGTCTTATTTCATCCCTCTGGTGCAGATTTTATCGCTTCCACCACTGACCTTTGGGCCTTTCCAGTACAGATCCATGATACAGATTTGCATGAGACATTGTTGTGGGCTCTAGGTCTCAAGTTGGTTTGTTTCATTTGTCACTGTTGTAGGATCATAAACTTGGAACATTTAACATTTAACAGGTTGGGACTTACTTTTCTCCTACGTCATTAGCACTTCAGTGGTCGTACCAAAGCAAGGGAAGTTTGAGTGTCTTGTTCCCTAGTGCTCCCACTGCTGTGCAGCCAGTCTCAGCCTCCACCTCAGCATATCAGGCCTTCCTCAAGCCTCCTCCATCCCCACAGATATTCTCCTCCCCAATCCAAACTCTGTCCCTCAACCCTGTCCAGCCCCACATCACCCCAACTCCCAGCTCTGCTACCTAACACAATCTAGAGCTCATGCTTCTCTGCACAGGCTAGCTATCCTTCAGACTAGAGAGTCTTTGAGGCCCAGAAACTCCTTTCCTGGGCCTGTGTGGTCCTCAGAAACAAGGGCTGCCTTCCTGCTCAGCTGGGACTTATTAAGGGCTCTGGCTTCTCCTCCAGAGTCAGACTGTAGGCTCACAGGGGAGTTCCCTGGTCTCTGACTCTTGCTGCAGACCATTCAGACCTCTGTCCACATGAGGTCTGGAGGCTATAGAGGAAAAGAGCAGTAAGGAAAAGTTGGGGAGGGAGAAATGAGAAGGATCCTATTCTGCCAGCAAAGAAATGTGTGGAGCCAGCCCAAAAAGGCTGCCAAGCCACAAATTCACAGAGGTGCCCAGTGGGTTTCTGATAGGGGATGGAAGCAAGTTCCAGCTCCTACAGCACGGTCAGTACTAACAATTTCTCCAGCTACAGTGACTTAGTGTGTCCCAGATTATCATGCTGCCCAGCAAGCCTCCTCCAAGGACATCTTGGTATCATCTACTGTGGCTCTCCAGGTACCACCAAGGGCATCATGGGAATTTAATTTATTTAGAAATTATTAAGTGCTAATCTTGCATACACTGCCTCACTCTATGAGAGGATTTATAGGCTATTCTCGCAACAGTTCTGGAAAGA
Source organism: Hydrochoerus hydrochaeris (assembly GCA_004027455.1). Taxonomy (NCBI): domain Eukaryota; kingdom Metazoa; phylum Chordata; class Mammalia; order Rodentia; family Hydrochaeridae; genus Hydrochoerus; species Hydrochoerus hydrochaeris. The sequence goes on along the minus strand of PVLA01005247.1, from coordinate 30,012 downwards.
AATATGCCACTACTCACAATTTGTGGCAGAACTCTATCAGCCCACATACTTAACACAACATCCTACAGCTCTTGGTCTCTAGAACCCACCCAAGGGCTTCTGTGGATGTGATCACTCAGAGAGCAACTGTAGGTGACCTACTTAGCCCTAGGCCTGGTCAGATTAATGCTCAGAACTTTCACACCCCTCTTTCATTAACTTGGCCAGACTTGCACATAGCCACAGTGAAAGGAGGCAGGGATTGGTGTACAGAGGCAGCTACACATTCCATAAAGGAGTCCACCTAGAGATTTTACCATTGGACCTTAGTATTCTCCACAGAAATTTTCACCAGAGACAGTTCCTCTCCAGAAATCCCTGTCTCATCATACAAATTGCTGCAACTCTCTTGTCTAGGTTTCCTTTCACTGTCCTCCCTGCCATATTACTGTCCCACCTGCTCTTTCACCACCTCGCCATTCCTAGCCAAAAGCAGTCACTAAAGACTCCGCCCTTCAGTCCTTTCAAATCCTCTTAGAAGATCAGAGAGAACAGGCAGCTCTGTGACCCACCTACCCCTTTCTCTGCAGGACAGTTGCAGAGCCCCATGGGGCCTAGGTGCCTACAGACAGCCATTGTATTCCTGTATATTCACAACAGCCAGTGGACATAATAATAATGTTTGGTTATAGGACAAACATTAATATACATAAAAATCACTCCAACAAACCAGAGCAATTCTGAACTGCTTAGATGGAGTGTAGACAAGTTTTCCCAAGATGAACAAAATGGTGGAGTTGGTCTACCAGATTGATGACCTACTATAAAGCAGAGACCACTAAATATGTGAAGTAAAGTCATAGAGAAGAAAAACAGACATCTCGTGTGGGCATGGTGAGGTCCTTTAATCCCAGTTACTTGAGAGCCTGAGACAGTAAGATCACAAGTTCAAGCTGAGCTACCAAGAATGATCATGTCTCAAATGAAAAAAATAATAATAAAGTGGAGAGCTGAGGTTGTAACTTAGAAGCAGAGCAATTGCTCAGCATGCAGTAGGCCCTGACTTGATCTCCTATGTTACCAAAAAGATGAAAAGAAAATATCAAAACACAGAGATCCCAGAAATGGAGCCACACACACATGGAAATGTGGTCAGTGAGAGAGCCATGAGGCCTGGGCCATGGTAGGAGTGGGGTCTGCAAATCAGTGGGAAATGACAGCCTAGTGGACAAGAATGCTAGGGTCATTGTTATCCACACCAATAAAGTAGAATTCGATCTCATTCTATGTCACATGGTATTCCAAAAAAAGCCAGCTGATCTAAAAACTTTAAGGTTTTAAAAGTTAAACTCCTAGAAGAAAATATAGGTGAAAATGCTGATGCTCTCAAGGTAGCGAGGAGTTTTCTTAAGCAAGGAGAAAATGAACAGAAGCCAAAAAGGCAAACCTTCCTGCATGTAAATATAAGATGTATGTTCACCAAGAGATCCCATTTAAAAAAAAAACAGGCTAAATACTACAGAACAGAACATATCTGTAGCAGATATAACTGATAAAGATATAGTCAGGGAACACGGATCTGTAATCCCAGCTGCTCAGGAGGTGAAGGTGGGAAGATCACAAATTGAAGGTTAGCCTGGGCCAGTTAGCAGGCCTGTGATTCAAAATAAATACCAAGAAAGGGCTGGCAACATAATGGAACTGCACATCAACAAACAGCTATTATTCTCACTTTATTTTTTTTATTTTACAGAGTGCTTAGTAGTGTATGTTACCCAAAACCAAAGTTGGAACCCACAAGGTACAGAAAAAATTTAGCAACAATTTCTGGCTTTTTTCTGTATTACTGATTCTCTGTACCTAAATTCTAAATTCCAATACTTTGAATTTTGCTCATAATTGTAGGCATGTGCTGGTTAAGGGTTATGAGTATATGGTACTCACGTTTTTCATCTTCTACTATGTGCAGTTTTCTTCTCAATTTTCCTAATATGTTTTTAATTCCGAATCCTAGTTTCTTACTGTTTTAACAGAGATAGGAGACTGTATTATAAAAACAAATTCTATATATATTATAATGAGTTTATTCATACCACATCATTTTATATTAAAATAATTGTTCTCAAAATAAATGAACAATATTTCTTTCATATTTTATACATATAACTTAGCATTAATTAACATCCTGAACCTCCCCTTCACATCTTAGTTCTGTGGCGATAGATTAGTGAGCCAAGCAGGAAGATGAGCACCTTATAAAAGTTAGAAGCTAAAAGGACCAAAAAGCATAACCTTTTACAGGTAGGAACATCATATAGGAAAAGGAAAGCACAAAGAACAACATGAACAGATGTTATATGGGAGGCAGTTTGTGGAGTCAGTATTGTAGTGTCCTCCACTTGAAGGCCTTTTCATGACAGTGACAAAAATGAAAACACAGGAAGTGAGAAGGATCATCAGACTGCTTGTTGCACTGAATACAGGAGGGACAAAAATGTTTTTCCAGGTAATGTGGTTGACCCGAGCAGGAAACAGCAATACTACCACCATGTTTAAAAGTTATGTATGAACTTAGTCCCAAAGAAAGTTCATGAGACTTAATGAACAAAGTTCATAAATAAGACAGAGTCCAAGAGAAATCAAAGCTTCTGAGACATAACAATTGTGCAGAGAGGGTGCTGAATACTCACAAATCAGTCATGAGCCACCACTGCCAACATTAATGTTTCTGCAAGCAAAAATATAGCTTTCCCTCCTAGGAAGCTCCACTCAGCCCACCTGGGCACCAGCTTCTGTTTCTGAATACAGCAGAGGAGGCAGTAGGCAGTAGGGGTTCACCAATAGCAGCACCCAGCAAGCACCTGTCACCCTGTCTATCACATGCTGCAGGAATTTCTCAGGCCTGTGGCTACAGGAAGGCTGATACTCAGCAAGCCAAGGGAGACCAAGGCATATGAAGCCACTCTGCAGGATGCCATGATGGAGAATGCATGTCCTTACTCACATGCAAGTGTACCTAAGATGTACAGCATCAAGAGTGAATTTTAATGCAGGCTACAGGCTTTACTTAATAATAGTCATCAATATGCTATTCTACTGCAACAAATGTACTATGTTAATGCCAGTGTTAATATTGGGGAACTCAGAGAGGGGCTGATAATTCCTGGTACTTCTGCTCAATTGTTCTGAAAACCTGAAACGACTCCCTCCAAATCAGCTATCAAGTTTTAAAAAAAATACTGCCACATCTAAACTCACTATGCACAAGAATAATGGACCATCATGGGAGACGTAAACTTTTCAAATAAATTTTGGGGTGATGATACAAATTCATTTTCACTACTCCCTACGAAGAATGTATATAATTACTATGAAAATGCTTCAAACCCCCAAACATTTGAAGAAAAGATTTAATTACAAAAATTATGAGTAATTCTAATTCTTCTGGCATCAGCTTGAAATGATGTTTACTCTAAAGTAAAGGAGAGAACCTTAAAAGAATGTGATCATGTAAACAGTCTAATAAAATGTGTAAAGATACATTCAAATTTTTGTCAAAAATAATGGTTGAAATGGGTTAAGTCAGGGCAAAGAACATATGATAGCTTCCTCTCCTGCCCTTTTAATTTATCCATAATAATTTAATAATTTATCTGTAACTTAATAATTTATCTGTATTTGTAATAATTTATCTGTTTAATTTATGCCAAACTAGATCATATAAAATTGAAATTATCTAAAAATTGTTACTAGATGGATTTAACATGGCTGCCTAGAAGAGAAGTCACCTCAGGGAAGATCAGCAATGATTCACTGAAAATAAAGTCTTCAGATATGTTAGAGGGGCTTAAACCCTGAAATGAAAAACTAATTTAAAAAAAAGATGATCTATGTAGATCAAACCATTTGGATAACTGCATGGGGGAACCAGCGCTAACAGCCAGTCCACACTCCTCTGGGAAGCAAACACAATGAGTGTGTTGAAAATAACCTGAGGGACAGAACTAGCTCTACGGAGGCCACACTACTGGGACAGACTACATACCCTGACTCCTAACCCTCTTCACAAACCCCCAGTACTATTGAAAGCCACAGTCCTGTGGATTCCTCTCCAGCGCTCACCATGGGAAAGAGTGATACCCACCCAGCTCCAACTCAGCTCAGACATGTTGGGGACCACACTGAGGTGGTGCTGAGCAAGCCTTAGAATTAATCAAATGGCTTTCCATTTTGATTGATAAGTCTGTCCCAGGCCCAAATGACTGCTCTGATGAACCAGCAGCTGGCATGCAGAAACAGAACTCTCTATGCCAATGGTCATGGTAGAAGCCTGTAGCAGCCTGTGTGACACTGTGACATCTCTGAAGTCAATATAACACCACAGATGTGGGAACTGGCTTTCCCTCAGATTTTCAAAGGCAAAAGCTGCCAACCTTAGAGATCAAACAGCTCTCTCATCGAGCAAAGATTTACTCCTTGGAACGTCATTGTTCCATCTTCATAAGGCCTGGCTCACTTTCAAGCCCTTTTACCTCAGCCATTCTGTGCACTTCTCTGCATGCCTCCATGATGTTGTATAGCCAAATAAATAGTGGCAATTTGGAGAAATTTTTATCTTAGCCACAAGAGCTCTGGCCTTCCCAGACTTCTACATACCATAGTACTTTGCCTACTGTCTTTTATCCTTTGCTTTACAGTCGTCCATACAATTGGAAGACTAACCAGCTCCCAGTATAGAGAGATCTAGGGCAAGCTAACCTGCGCTATTCAATTTGACTTGTAATCAACCTGGCTCAGGTGCCTGCCTGTCCACCTGCCCACTGGGTTTCCATTGCATATGCTCATCCACCTGGTGAGTCCACTGAGTCCACAGTGCAGTGTGTCACAGTGAGCAAATCTGCCCACTCTTGGAACCCTTTCTGCATACTCGGTCCCTGGTGCTTGTGCCCACCCACCCACCTACAGAGTTCAAGTTTGACTGCCTGCGTTCAGATTCAGATCACCACTGTGTGGATACACAGGCACTATGTGAATACACAGATTTTAGACACCGCAGTCTTGAAGGAATTGCATACACTTGCTATTTTTGAAGAGCTGGATTTGATTACCCCACTGGATTTTATTTTGTTTACTTTTTGTTGTTACTTTTATTAGTTTGATTTATTCTTTATTTTTTCATCTCCCTTTCAATTCTAGCATTTGTAGCTATACTATTTTTATGTTTTTACTTGGATCTTCCACTTTTTACATGCTTCCTTTCAATTTTGCTTTTTCCCTGTAGTCTGCTCTACAATATGTCCATTTTCTCTTGCATTAACCTTCTCATCTCTCTGTGCTACTCTTTTTCTGTTCCTTATCATACCCAACACTTTGTCTTGCTTTGCCTCTTCTCCACTTTGCAGATACACAAATAAACCAACAAGTTCTGACAACCTCACAGCTCTCCTTAATCTCGAAGTATGCCTCCTTGCTCCTATGTCCTGTACCTGTTCCCACAAATGTCTTCTTTAAAAATTCTCAGTTGAACTCTTCACCATAAGCATAAAAGACCTCTAATAGAATTTGACCCTAATCTGTTTTTTTACCTATTATTATTCCTTCTATCTTTCTTCCTAATGACTTACACTTCTCTTTACCCACCACTTCATCTATTCCTCTCCCTTCTCCTTCCACATTGAAGACTAACTACTACTAATAAAATATATAGTATAGACTGTAAAAGTTGTAGATAACGGGTGAAAACGTACACGTGAGGTTTAACTCATGTAAGTAAGGTGTGGTCAGGTCTGTTGACACTTTTACAACCAGTAGTAATTCCTCATTACACAGTGACAGAGTTTAAGCCATTAAAATGAAGTATCAGAAGAGGTGAACAATATCTCTGGACCAATAAAAGCACAAACATATTCATGGAAGTAACAACCTAACCAAAAAATATGCATGCGAACCACAATTTTTCCCACTCTACTTGTAGACCTGAGGAAAAAATAAAAAAAAAATCATAAAAGTTATGTGGCTCTCAATAGAATATGACATTCAGAGAGCCATTTTTATTCATTTAAGTGGGATTGTATATATATTGTACAATCATTTTATATATATATATATATATATGGTTAACAAAATATTTCTGTGAGACAAGCTTAGAAGCATGGACTTGCTACATAGCTATAATAAGTATCCAGGATAAAGACTATGATGTTTCAGACAAGGTTCTAGCCGTGGAGCTACCCAGTGCTAGAAGACTAAATACTTTGAAGGTATAGCTAACATTTTGCTGTATAACTGGGTAGACAGTGAGAGAATAATCAAAAAGAATAGCTAAAAACCTTTTATTTAAGCCAATGAAAGATTTGATTTTTGAGTGATTAATATAGAAAGAATTGGAAGAGGAACAGTTCTGTGCCACAGACATTGGGCATTTTTCACTGCCTATGGTAGGTTTCACAAGCAATCTCTCCAAAAGTGACAGAAAGTGAAAGGTCAGGTATACCAGTTTCAAGTGCAAAAAGGAATTGGGCTGATGTTGTGTGACACGTAGCACCTCACAGCTATAACAATACTTTAAAACTTTTGTAGCACGAGGCAGTATTTCTTTTTGTGGTGAAATGTATGACATGACTGTTTTCATAATTTATAGTTACAATAGCTTCAAGAAAAGAAATGGTGGCATTGTGTTTTAGAGAGTTCATTCTATCTGAAAGTTAAGAATAATAAGTAGGTTGCAGACAGATGCAGGAAGATTTTGAAAACCTGGGATTGCACAGTCAGGAAACCTGTGGATGCAGTTGAGTGTTTAAAATTGTACACACTTCAAGCTCTGTATAATAATATGTGCAACCAAAGGAGGTGTGGCATTCTCCGACTTCTCCAGGTTAGAAAGCTCATTAATAATCATGCTAAGACTAAACCGACCTATAAATTTATTCTTCATTGTAGAATTGCATTGTAGATATTATGAGAAACCTAGAGCTAACTAAAAGTAATTTTCTCTTTCTTTTTAGAATTGTTTCCAAAATAGAAGAGCTAGCGGACCACCTAGACATAGACAAAGAGTTCTTGCTTCCGGGAAAAGGCACAGTTTTCAGTCCAAAGTTCTTCATTCACTGTTTATCCAAATACCCAACTGGATGTGCCAACTGTTCCACTGAGCAGGTCTCCTTTGTTGGCCAGGAGTCTCTAGGAGGTGACATTGGCCCCTCTTCATTGGAAACACAAAGGGTTTGAGCTATGCAGGTTGGCTCATGTGGCTTTCTCATGAACATGGAACAAAATTGTGCCTTGGAAAATCTAGGTGGCCGAGGAAGTGGACTGACTTTCAGCTCCATATCTGTTAATTTTATTTATCTTACTACATCTGGCCAATAGTTTGACAGTGCCTGTTTTAAATCAGGGGAAGGCTGGCAGGCCACACTCTTTCATTCCCACCATGGTTTCAGTGGGTGGCGAAAGGAGAAGAGGACTCCTTATCATTACCCTCTGTTTCAAGTACAGTAGCCAAATGTTTGGGGGAATCAAACGTATATTTTGAAGGTAGAGCTAACACTCTGCTGTGTAGACAGTGAGAGAATAACAGGAAAGAATAGCTATTTTTTTCTTAAGCTAATGGAATATTTGGGTTTTGTGTAATTACTAGAGAAATAATTGGAAGAGGAGAAGTTCTGTGCCAGAGACATTGGGTAATTTTCACTGGACATATTAGGCTTGATGTGTGATCCCTCCACAAGATAGAAGGGAGCCAATGAAGAGGAGGCAAGGCCACCTACTGGAGACTCCTCCTGGCCAGAAAGGAGTCCTGCTCACTGGAAGAGGTGGCAGATTGAACCTGAGTACTCTAGTAGAGAGTGAACAAAGAACTTCAGACATGAAACTGGTTGCATCTATTGAACATAACAGTTACTAATTGCCATCTCAGGACCAATTTCTATCATACCAGTGTCCCAGGGATTCATGGCAGTGGGTGATGTCTACTCTACAGCAAAAAAAAACCATGGAGATACCCTTTGCTCTCAGCTACAGTATGCATCTGAGCAAATAGTGGACAGGTCTTCATCAGTGCCACTTTGGCAAGGGGTGCAGAAGTTTCATGCACAGCAGGCCAGGTCTGAAATTCAGCAATACCGGAATGAGTTGTCTACAGTCGTCCATCCCTGGGATCAGAGCTGTGGCTGCAGGAAGTCATAATAGGCCTTACCAAGAGACAGCTCTAGACCATGCTTCCTACAAAAGAGAAGTAGTGAAAGCAGAAGGGTTTCTTCTTTAGAGAATCTCTGATTATTTAGATTGAACCCTGCAAACAGACTAATGCATCTAGCTTGTTAAATGTGAATGAAAATCTGTCTGTTGAATTGCTGAATGCAGGTTGTGTTCCAGCAACACCTCCAAAATGAGGTTGTTATTTGTACACAATTGTGTGTTGGTTTTGTTTGTTGTTTTGTTTTGTTTTAGCATTTTTGCATAGTGTAGAACTGTGCTAATAGATGGAACCAGAACAAAGAGCCCACATGACTATGTACATTACCTAGTTTTAAGCTCATCATCAATTATGTATTACCAATTTCTGTCCGAGGTGTTCCTTTGTTTTTTTAATTCAGGTTTTTATTGTCTTCCTTATATAGACATTTTGAGTTTTAAAATGTTTTTTGTGTATCATAAGAGTTTTTATTTTTGCTAGTAAAAGATGTAGAGTTCTTTAAGAAGATTTCTCTTTTATTAAAAAAAACTTCTTTGTTGTTACCATGTTCTGCAGTCGAGGGAATTCTCCAACTTTGATACATCCACACTCATTTTTATTTTGAGAGTCTTCCGCTAGGCTCCCTAGACTGAACTGGAATTTCCCACCCTCCTGCCTCATTTTGTTTCCCATGTAGCTGTCCCTACAACCTTGTGTCTCCACACCGGGTGAAAAAACTTTCTGTTCTGCAATAATTCAGTTAGTTTAAAGACATATGAATCCTGTTTAGGTATTGTTGAATTATGAATCCTAGTATTTTATCAAAATTTTTTTCTATATACATTTATTAATGACAATTTGCACTCAGATTTTTACTGGGACTATCTTTAGGGATTTGGGGTTTGTTAAATTAGCCATAGTATGAATTAAGTATTATTACTCTGATTCTATTTTCTTAAAAATCTTGTGAGATGACATTTCTTCATTAAATTTGTAAAATATTCAGTGACTGTGTCAGACCTTTTATTCATGGGGAAATTTCTATGCATTCCATTTTAAAAATTGATTTTAAGACAACTCTCACTGTGAATATTTTTTTCAAAATTATATTTTTCCAAGGTCATGTTTATTTCCACAAAGATTTCAGATTAACCTCCATGAAGTCATTCCAGATACCTGCATAACATTTATACATAGAGCACATGCACCATATTGCTTTACGTTTATATTTTATATGTGTTTCTTGATGTTTTACTGCCAAAGAAACTTTGGCAATGCCTGAACAGGATTTTGCTGTGTGGGATCATAATTGGACTTCCAGATGCTCAGCCAGGTCTCCAGCACTAAGTCTCCTCTTGGGTTGCAGTTCCAGTGAACTTGAAGGAGGGTTGGTGGCCTCACATGTCCAGGCTTTGTGTCTATGCGTTTCATCTTCACCAACCACTGAGGCACAGGAACTCTAAAGCAGTTCTTTGGAACCTCTTATCCTGAAAGCTGAAATGTAGATCTTGCTTAGGAATCAGCACCTGGGCTCTCTGGATGTCAGGTGCCCCAAGTGTATACCTGTGAAACCCAAAAGGGAAAGGAGGAAACGAGGCTAGTGTAGGATGCTCTCTGGAGCCTAAAGGGCTTTCAGCATGGGAGGGGGATTTGGAATTAACTCCTTTGAGGTCAAGTCACATTCTAGAGACTGCAGAGCAAGATGGGAGCACTGTTTCTGCTGGAAGGGCTGGGACTCATTTCCTAACTTGGTTAGTTGGAACTTCTTGCAAAATAGGAATGGGGTGTCCATGTGTGTGTGTGTGTGTGTGTGTGTGTGTGTGTGTGTGTGTATGTGGTCCCAAAGGATTAGCAACTTATGCAGGGTCTTAGGGTGGAGTATATAGTACAGACTCACTGCTGTGTAAACACCTCCCATACATGGGACAATTGGGTACCAAGTCAGAAAGGGAGAGAAGAGTGCCAGAAGGCAGGACAGTTGCAGGGGAGCCTGCTGTGTGGATCCCTGTGGTCCCATGTAATCTTAATGCCACTCATTAAAAGGCTCTTTAAACTTCCAGGTATCAACAAACAACCTGTCCTGCTGTGACCTATTCCTTCCAGGTTGAGATCAAAAAGCTCTATGTAGGTTTTTCAGGTGGATAAAGGTTTCAGTCTTTTTAAAAAGGGGTCATTACTTGGCTCAGATGACATTTGCTCAAAGTGAATGCCTGTAGGAAAACTCCCAGGTATTTCTATAATCCTACAAGAGCCCTGTGTAGGTTTCAGGTTTTTCTTCCCATCACTGCTTTGGAATCCCATCCTGACAGTAGTTGAAATGTAGCCATAAGCACAATGTTTATGTCTTTGGAAATAGAGGAAGCCAAAAAAATAAATAAAAAGTAAAATAAAAAACACCATATGTTTGAGTTGTGCCTACAAGAAGCAGCCTCACAGGGAAGGAACAATTTGTCCATCCATAATGCAACTGTAAAACTTCAAACTCAGTTTTATAGAACTAACACAACTGATGAGTGAACACAGGAAAAATCATGGTTCATAACGAAGTGTTTTTGAATCTGTGTACACTGCAATTCAATATAAGATTCAAATTTTAATTGCAAAATTAAAATATTTCTATCACAAAAATACTTTCAATTGGGAAATTTTTATTAGGTACAGTTGGCAGACAAGCTATTAAATGTTTATTGTGTTCAACCTCATATTTTGATGTATTTTTTATTTTTATTTTAAAGAGAATAAAACAAAAGAGGACAGAATAAAGCAGATCAGAACAGAACAATGCAAGCAACACAGCACTTCACAACAAGACAATTGGATATCAACAGTAGCTACCATAATGTCTCTTTCTTTGAAATAGTTGATCATAGCTTCACATACAATAATATCAAACATAACAAAATAGAATAAAACCATTCAAGAGAATGAAAGTTTTACAAGGCATTCTGAACCAAATAACAGAAAATGAACAATAGCTACTATACTATCTCATTTTCCATAAAAAATTTGTTTATAATACCACACATATTAAAATCCAGTTAAGACACAATGTGATAGAACCAATGGTAATAGAAGAACAAAAGCATGGTAGGACTTCAAAGCAAGATGATATTAAATCAGCAATGGCTGCCATAATGTCTTGTTTTCTTCAGAGTAGCTGTTCATACCATCACACATAATAAGGTCAAACAAAACAGAATAAAACCATTCCAACCAATGAATGAAAACATTATAAAACTTCAAAGCAATAAAATGGGGAACCATGATTACCACAGAATCTTATGTAATTTTACCATTTCTTACACTAGGGACACTATACAGTATTTATACATGTGAGTTTGATTTATTTCGTTTATGAGTATGGTCTCAAGTTGAATCCATTTATTTATAAATATCTCAATGTTATCATTCTTTATAGCTGAGTAGTACTCCATTGTGTAAAAGTACCGGAATTTTTTATCCATTCCTCAGTTGATGGGCACTTAGGTTGTTTCCAAGATCTGGCTATTGCAAATTGTGCTGCTAGAGAATTCATGAACAAACCAAACTGCACGGGAAACATTTCAAAGAATGAACAAATGGGATTTCACGTTATTGAAAAGTTTCTGCACTTCAAAGGAAGTCACCAACAGAGTGAAAAGAAAACCAACAGAGTGGGAAAAAATTTTAACCAGCAACCCCTCAGACAAAGGACTTGTGTCCAGAATATATAAAGAATAGAAAAACATCAAGCCCCCCCAAATTCAAAGACCCTCTCCAAAAATGGGCATCTGGGATGAACACACAGTTCTCAGAGAAAGATATACAAATGGCAAATAAATACATGAAGAAATGTTCACCATCACTGGTCATTCGAGAAATGCAAATTAAAACAGCATTGAGATTCCAACCTACTCTGGAAAGAAGAGCTACCATCAAGAAATCAACTGATAACAAATGTTGGTGAGGCTGCAGGGGAAAAGGAACACTGCTCCACTGTTGGTGGGAATGTAGACTGGTGCAACCATTATGGAAATCCATATGGAGAATTCTCAGAAGACTAGGATTAGAAGCCCCATTCAATCCAGCTATCCCCATCCTGGGCATTTTTCCCAAAGAACTGAAAAGTTCATATCCCAGTGATATATGTGCACCCATGTTCATAGCTGCACAATTTTTGATAGCTAAATCCTGGAAACAATCAAGATGCCCATCAACTGCAGAGTGGATGAAAAAGATGTGACATTTTATACAATGGAATATTACTCAGCTATAAAAAAGGATGATCTTGAGGCCTTCATAGGTAAATGGAAACAACTTGAGACTATCTTCATTAGTGAAATAAATAAGAATCATATTTATAAATATCATATTGTGTCTCTAGTGTAAAAATTAAATAACTACCAGAGCAATAAAACCAAAATGTGTAATTGCTATTGTAAAAAAGAGAGGAAAAGAAAGTGCTCTAAGAGATATAACTGCATGTATGTTTGAGTGTGTAAAATAGATGACCATATTGCTGAATCTTTGTTGGATCTTTGAGCAGAACTGTTTGCAGTCTGACTGTTTGAATATTTACTATCCCTTTAACTTTGTAACTTAAACAACTCCATCCAGGATGACAGTACATAATTTATAAATTACTGATTTCTTAGTGGGGCTTTTTCTTTCTCCTTTTTCTTTCTTTCTTTTAGAATTCTGTATTGTTGCTACCCTTTTTTCTGTTTTGCTTTTTTTCTCTTTAAATAAAATTTTAAAAATGTATAATTGCTATTGTAAAAAAAGAGGAAATAGGAAGCGCTATAAAAGATATAGCTGCATGTATGTTTAGGTGTGTGGGATTGATAACCATATTTCTAGGTTCTTGTTGGATTGTTGAACAGATCTGTTTGCACTCTGACTGCTTGAGTGTCCACTTCATGTGCTTTAATTCTGTAACTTGAATAACTATTTCTAAAAGAACAATATGTAATTTATCAACTAGTGATTTCTTACTGTTTATCTTCTTTTCTTGAAATTCTGTAATATTTCTACCTTTTTCTTGTTTTTTTTTTCTCTTTAAATAAAAAAAAATGTGCTGCTATAAACATGGGTGCACATATATCACTGTGGTAAGGTACTTTCAGTTCTTCTGGGAATATGCCCAGGAGTGGAATAGCTGGGTCAAATGGAACTTCCAATCCCAGCTTTTTGAGGAATCTCCAGACTGACCTCCACAGTGGTTGCACCAGTTCACATTCCCACCAACAGTGCAGAAGAGTCCCTTCTTCCCCACAGCCTCTCTAGCATTTGTTGTTGGTAGTTTCTTGATCCTGGCCATTCCTTCTGGAGTGAGATGCAATCTCAGTGTGGTTTTAATTTGCATTTCTCAAATGACCAATGATGATGAACATTTGTTCATGTATTTATTTGCCATTTGTATTTCTTCATCCGAGAATTTTGTGTTCATCTCAGATGCACATTTTTGGATTGGGTCTTTGAATTTCGGGGGTTTGATTTTTTTTAATTCTTTATAAGTTCTAGATAGAAGTCCTTTGTCTGGGGGACAGTTCACTAAGATTTTTTTCCCAGCTTGTGGATTTTCTTTTCACTCTGCTGGAGATTTCTTTTGAAATGCTGGAACTTCCCGCTAGGAATGGGCCTGGCTCCTCTCTCCCTAGGGGCCTAACTCCCCTCTCTCTGTGGCGCAGGCCTAGTCCCCTGGTTGAATAAAGGTCACTGGGCGTGGTCCACTCAAGTTCGCGAAACCTCTGCAGGCTAGTCCAGTGTCCTAGGGGGCTGAACAGGCACCCCAGCACCCGGAATGATGTCCCAAACTCTTCCCGACCAGCGCCAGGAAGCTGGAACTCCCCTAGCAGCGCGTGCAGGCCCTACCTCCCTTCTCTCCATTTTGATGTATTTTTATACAGTGATTACCATAATTAATGAAAGTATCACTCCATATAGTTGACTTTTTAGCTAAGATGACATTTAAATTTGTTATTAATTTGTAATTAATCTATTAATTACCATAATCAATCTATCCTATAGTTAACTTTTTAGCTAAGATGAAGACATTTGTTTTATAAATTTAAATATAAAATAATGATTTGTTATTTCTATCTACACTACTGAACTTTATAGATCTCTTGGCATAAAGGCCCTCAAGTTCATCCTTGTTGTTTCAACTGATGGAATTTACTTTTATTGTTGTTTTTATGCCTCTTTTCTGCCTCCCTTTCTTCCTCCCTTCCTTCCTCTTCTCTTCTCTCCTTTCTTTCTTTCTTCCCTACTTTTCTTATTGGGAGCATGATCTTACTGTATTGCCTTGACTGATAGGAAATCAGCCAATATTCTGGCAGTGACTCCCAAGTAGTTCCACTGTGTCTTAGTGATTTTCCTTTTTCTCAATTATTGTTACTATTACATGCAGAAACATTAATTTATCAGAACTTGTGTCTAAGGATATAATTGAAGAAGACTGGTTATTTTCAGTGGAATATGAAGCCCCATCCTAACACCGGCTAAAACCTTGGAGATGCAAATGTCCCAGACAATGACAGCTTTTTCCCAATGTGCTAGTCAACATGGCTCTGGACAGCACCTCCCTTCAGCACTGACTTTGTGTTCTCCCAACCCGGAAGTTGAACCTCACACTTTTTGTGTGCGCACCATTGCTCCCCCAATCAGCTGTCAGTACGTCATTCTGCCTGGCCCTTTAACTCCACTCATGTCAATTCAAGTAAAGCCTGCAGTATTATTTCATCATTCTTCAGAAGGTGCTTGTCTCTCTTCAGCAGCCCTCCCATGCCACAATAAAGGCCTCTTTTCTTTCTTTTTCTGTTTTCTCTCCTTTTGTCTATCTCACTGAGAAGGGCCAAACAATGACCATGAAATTCTTCACCAGACCTGCAGCCCTACCCAAGTAACCATGCAGGGAGATGCTTTCACTAGGTGGCACAGTTGGCATCAGCTTGGCCAGCTAAGTCTCAGTGTGTTCCACACTTTGTGGGTGAGAGTCTCAGGCAGGTCTGGCAGCATCCGGAATGACACTGACCCCATTTCTGTGCACACTGGCTTTAGGGCAGAGATGACTCATATGAGTTTTCGCAAATAATGCCTTCTCCAACTCCTTGGAAATTTAATGTACCTGAGCTAATACACAAAATCTTCTGGTTTAACTCACTGCTATATATAGGCTTTTAAGTTAAAATACAGAATATTAGGTACCGTTTGTTATGGCTTATGAATAGATGTTCCCCCAAAGCCTAATGTGGTCATAGGTGGGGCTTTTCAGAGGTGGCTGGATCTAGAGTGTTTGATTCTGGGATTAAGTATATAATGCTGGGATTCTTGGTATGTGGAAGATCATCAAGCTGCACTCTCCTGAGAAACAAAACCCCTTTCCTTGATCTTTCCATGACGTCTTCTTCACTCCTACTCACTGAGATATATAGAGCAGGCACGGGCCTGGCTCTGAACCAGTGTTCCATTAATTGACTAAAATAATGTGATCCTGCTGGGGATTTAACTCAGTGGCATATGCACCTGCCTGGCAAGCACATGATCATGAGCTAGATCCCCAGTACCAAAAAAAAAAAAAAAAAAGAATGTGATGCTGCTGATGGCTGGAATGGAGGCTCAAGCAAGAGCCTATGAGATTTCAGGGCTAAAACATGAGACAATCTTTCAGCTGAGGCCATCGGACTCAGAAAAATTTATATCTTCCTGGAAGTAAAAGTACCAGTCTTGCTTACATCAAGTTATCTATCATATTGCTAACTGGAGGCCTCTGTGCCTGGTACAAAATTGCTGCTTCCCATTACAGCCTATGCCTATACTTGCTTCCAGGAATGAGTTTTGGAGTTTGATTCCCTTTTAATTTTATTAGTGTTTCATCAGTAGTAGTATTAGATCTTCTCTATATTTCTTGTAGAATTCAGCAGTGAATCCATCAGCGCCTTGGTTTTCTTTGTTGATAAGATTTTAATTACATTCTCAATTTCATTGAATGATATTGGGTTATTTAGAATGTTTATATCTTCTTGATTCAATATTACCAATTCATATGTATCTAGGAATCTGTCTATTTCTACTATGTTTTCCATTTTATTAGAGTACAGGTTTCAGAAGTAGGTACTGATGATCTGAATTTCCACAGGGTATGTTGTGATTTCAACCTTTTCATTCCTAATTGCATGAATCTTTTCTTTCCTATTTTATAAGATTGCCTAAGAGTTTATCAATTTTATTTAATCTTTCAAGGAACCAACTCTTTGATTGATTGATTGATTCTTTGTATTGCTTTCTTAGTCTCAAGTGCATTAATTTCTGTTTTTATCTTTATAATATCCTCCCTCATATAAGCTTTGAATTTGATTTGTTCTTTTTTTCTAGAAGCTGTAAATTCAAAATTAGGTTGTTTATTTATTTGAGCTCATTCTATTTTTCTGATTAAAATTCATCACTAAAAATTTCTCTTGTAGGACTGCTTTCATGGCATCCTATATGTTCTGATATGAGGTATCAGTATTATCATTCAATTTTGTATATACTTTTTAATTTCTTCTTTAATTTCCTCTGTAACCCTTTGGTTGTTCAGAATAGTATCATGCATTTCTGGTGTTTATGTAATTTTGTGGTTTCTTTCACTGTTGATTTCCAATTTCATTGCACTATAGTCAGATAATATGCATGGGATGATTTCAGTTTCTTTGCATTTACTTTAGCATATTATATGGCTTTTATATGATCTATTTTGGAGAATGTCCTATGTGCAGCTGAGAACATGTATACTGATGTTGTGGGGTAGAACACAATACATACATCTACTAAATCTATTTATTCACAAATCTTTGTTGATTTTTTGCCTAGGTGATCTTTCCATTTGTGACAGTGGGGTATTTCAGACTCCCATTACAATTGTTTTAGTGCTATGTGATTTTTCATACCCATTAATATTTGTTTTATGTTGTAGGGTACACCAGTATGTGGTACATATGCATTTTCACTTGAGCTGAAAATCTAGAGCCCACAACAATGGCTCATGCAAATCGATTCATGGATCTGCACTGGGAGGCCCAAAGGTCAGCAGTGGAAGCTAGAAAGTCTGTGTTAGCAAGGTGTAGGATCTGTGCCAGAAGGCTGAGGGATCTGTACTAGAACCAAGAAGCAGCACTCAAAATAAGGACCAGGGCTCCCCTGAAAAGTACCACAGCCATGCTTAGCGACAGTGAGGTCCCAAGTTCCTCCAACGATGAGAACAGCCAAGGTCATATCAGGAAGCCAGCCTATGCCTATACTTGCTTCCAGGAATGAGTTTGGGAGTTTGATTCCCATTTGTAATGAAAAACTTCTCCTGGAGATTAAACAGAACATATCTTTTTTGAAGAAAATGAAAAAAAAAGCAAGAAAGGAAAGAAAGAAAGAAAGAAAGAAAGAAAGAAAGAAAGAAAGAAAGAAAGAAAGAAAGAAAGAAAGAAAGCACATACCTTCCCCTCCAGACCCAGGAAACAATACTCAAAGTAAGAACCAAAAGTGCCCAAAAGTGAACCGCAGCTATTCTCAGTAACATGGTCCCAAGCTCCTCTGATGATAACAGGCAAGTTTATATTAGGGTAGCCAGCATGACAAGCTCCTCCAGGCGAACCAACAGCTCCAAACAATAACACCATTTAGGAGAACCCAGGTCTCCTTTTTGGGCTGGCAACAGTCCTCAGGTGGGTCATCCACACTCAGTACCACACTGATTCAATTCAGCTGGTGTTTAAATTGACCACCAGTTACCAATGTACTGCTTACCTGTCATCACGTATTACTCTGAGTTCTTCCACATTCACATTCTTTTGTGCTCCCAAGTCAAGGAACATTTAAGCTTTTCCTGATGATCAGTTATGGCAGTACCTGAGCCTAAAAGACATATATTTCTTTCTGCTATGCTGGGATCCACAGTTTCATTCAGTCACTGGTGAATGGAAACCAGAGGAAAGGACACTATTTCTAGGGAATACTGAGATGGAAGTCGACAGTCCAACCAGCTGAAATCAATCTCATCCACTTTACTGAACTCCACAGCACTGTGTAATCTTCTAGGATAAATGCAGTCAATCAGGAACTTCAAGGAAAAAACACAACTTTCTTTACCAAATTACAGATGACAGTGCATGATCCCAACAACTATTCTGTAAAGAATTTCAGTGTCTGCTCTAGTAACATTGAAACATTAGCAGTATAAAATCTTGTAATCTACACCTCAGTGGTGGTTTTATACACATTGGAAAAAGCAAATGAAAATTCATATGTAATCTCAAGAGATTAAGAATAATTAAAACAATCCCAATATTCCAGGTGTGGTGGCTCATGCCTGTAATCCCAGCACTCAGGAGGCTGAGGCAGGAAGATCATTGTGAGTTCAAGACCAGCCTGGGCTACAAAGTGAGCTCAAGTCCTGCCCAAACTGCAGAGAGAGACCCTGTCTCAAAAATACAAAAAAAAAATCCTGATAAGGAAGGGCAAAATCAGAGATCTCACAATTTTTTAGTTCAATACATAATAACAAAATGACAGTGACCAAAATGATATGACATTGGTGAAAAGACAGACATATTGACAAATGAAGCAGAATAGAGATGTCAAGTGTAAACTCACATGTACTTGATCAAGCTGTCTCCAATAAGCCTCCCAAACCTTACTATGAGGAAGGATAATGTCTTCAACACATGTGCTGGAAACATGTATAATCAATTATTACAAAACGAAGTCACATCCTTACCAAAAACCACATAAAAATGAACTTGAAGCAAAATAGTTAAACTAAGGACTAAATATATAAATTCCTTTAAAATCATAACTTTGTAACATTGTATGCAAAATGTTTTTCTTGGATTGAAACAAACACCAAGGAAATAAAATCAAATATTTAATACATCAAACATGAAATCATTGGGCCAAGGATGTAGCTCCATGTTAGACTGTGTGCTTAACACTCACAGAATCAGAAGTTCAACACCCAGTTTGTGCTCACAGGCAAACACACATGCAAAAATATCCATACTCATGAACCTGCACACACAAAGATCAAATTTATGTGCATAGGGTTTTCTCTTAATGATGCATATTGAATCTATCTGGAAATAGATGAGTGTGCTTGCTGAAAGTTGCCTCATTCTCTACAGTGATATTCCTCAGGTATGAATTCCTGGTGTCCTTAGAGGAAGCTTAGATTTCTACTCTATAGTTATCTGATATTGAATGAGGGCTATAAAACTCCTGTGAAATTTTAAATATTCCTTTCATTCACAACTTCCTTCTATGAAAATATTTCCTATGGAATCATAAAGAGGAATGTGTTACTGAATCCTTAATAAATACATCTCCTTCTTGAGTATATATATTTATATCTTCAATATGTCATCAAATGTGCATTAAAATACTCTGATCAGTTCAATGGTAGTTTCTATTCACTGTGACTCCTCTGATGCTAAAGCAGAGCAGAATAACCATGAAAGCTCTTCCATATTCGTTGATTATGAATTTCTTTAGTTTACTCCACATTCTCTGATGAATAATAAGAGACAAATTCTTACAGTTTTCTATAATAACTGCATTTGTAGGAGTTTTCCTCCAGTATTTTTTCCCACATGCACAATAAGGGAAAAAATCTTGGGAGGCACTTCCCTCATTCATGATTTATGACTTCTCTCCAGTGTGAGTTCTCTGCTGTGCAATAATGAGAGAGCTACAGAGAAAGGATTTTTCATATTGATTATATTTGTATGGCTTCTCCCCATTATGAATTCTCCACAGCAACAAATTTGACAGCTTCAACTGGCAAACTTCCAATATTTACTGAATTCATAATGTTTGCTCCAGTATGAGTCCCTTGAATCATAACAATGAAGTCAACCATCTAGTTATAGAATTTTTCACAGTTATTACATTCATAGGATTTAATTACAGAATGAATTTTTTTGTTGTTTGTTTGTTTCATTTTGTTTTGTTTTTTAGACAAGGTCGCACTGTGTAGTTCAGGCTGGCCTTGAACTCATTTATGTAGCCCAGGCTGGCCTCAAACTCATGGTGATCCTCCTGCCTCAGCCTTCTGAGTGCTAGGATTATAGGTATGCACCACCACACCTAGTGAATTAGATTATATGGAATTAGTTTCCAGAGGACACTGGTTTTATGCATTCTTGTAAAGTGTTTAGTTTTAAGGTAGCTCAAAAAAAAAGCATGATAATTGTGGATTATTGAGCATACTGTGACATCTGCTTTTATGATTCAGGGAATAGAACCCAAGGCCTTACATATGCAAAGAATGCTCTTAACACTCAGCTACTTCCCCCATTCCAGTTCTTTTGTATTAACAATTGAATGAACTAAATGTTGTAATACAGCTTTAAAAAATCAAAAAATTAGAGAAGATTTACTTGGAAAATATAGAAATTCAGTGAATGGATAGATCACTTAAAATCATCTCAAAAACTTGAAAGTGCTCAAAGCAAATTTGGTGAGTAACCACTTTGCCAATTTCACTAAACATACACATAGTATATTTAACATTGCGATAGAATGTTAATCTGCAATGTTGGATATGTTTATTCATGGGAAAGAAAAATATGGTACAATGTAAAGCAGGCAAACCCAAGAGAAATTTATATTTAACTGAAATGTATTTTACTATTGCAAAAAAAAGAAATTGGAAAAATTAACTTAATAATTCACTGGATCCAACCAGTCAGGAAAAGTCCTTAAATTTTAGGAGGAAGCAGTTTCAGAGAGCACCAAAATCTGAATCTCTGCACAGTCATAAATGAGCTGTGCTTTTAGGTGCTTTTATCTTTTTAACCAGATGGTCATTTCAGTTAAATTACCATATTAACGACTTGCCCTGAGCTAAAGTAATTTCTTCCACTTTGACCTGGATTAGTCTGTGTGGTAGCCTCAAGACCCAAAATCCAGCTACACCTGAAAGATACCTCTGAGAAGCAGTCATTTCCTAAGGGTTATAAATACTAGCAATAAATCTATTTACTATAGGTAATTTGTAATCATCAACCCAGGAATTAAACTTAAAAAAATGGAAAATGAGAAGACACTTAAGATGAAACCACAGATGTCCAGCTCACCAAAGGCAAACCCAGGGGAAAATGAGGTAGAACAATCCAAAAGCCACCCACCTGGACTCTCTCAAGTAGTAACAACAGAATAACAAAGCTAATGAACAAGCCTCTGGAAAAAAATCAAATCAGAAATAACTCCTCAGATAACTACATTACAGATAAAGGCCATGCAAAAATGTCCATGTTGTTAGTGCAAAATTCCATAAAAGATATACATTGTATACAGTTAACCATGTTAACACCAAAATATACAATGATGTTTTGAGATGGGGCCAGGGGAGCAAAACTAGTGGTGGCCTTCTTTACTTTCTTGTTCCTGGGACAAAACGCCCAACAATCACGTGGTAAAGGAGGAGCGGTTTATTTTGGCTCATAATTTGTAGAGGTTTCCATCCACAGGTGCCTGGCTCCAAAGCAGAACAATATGGCACAGGGACAGGGCAAGGAGAAGCAGCTCAGAACACAACAGGCAAGAATCAGAGGGCTCAGGAAGAGAAAAGGAGATACACCCTTCTGGGCCACACCCACAGTGATCCACCTCTTCCCACCAGATTTCAACTCCCAGCATCATATTTTGCTATCATCTCATTAGCGGCCTAATCCTGAGATGAGTGTTTCACCCCCATGATCCAATTACCTCCCTAAAGCCCCACCTATGAGTACATGAAGATTTGGGGGACGTCTAGATATAAACCATAACAGTGACTGCAAAAAATCAAACAAAATCTTCAAATATACCCATATGCATAAAGCCAGATTGCTCCAGAACTCCTGTAGATATATAAGTAATAAGGCTTTAGTGCAGCATATCTCTCAACCTATATAATACATTAATTCTTTTCAAAACCACAGATCACAGGAACAGCAAGTATAATTCAGATCTTTTATTATACCATGATAGTAATTTTGACCTTTGCATGCTTTCTCTTTGTTTCCAAAATATATGGTGCATTTTTATTGTGATTTGATGAAATATGTATTCAGTTATTCTCAATGAAGAGCAAATTTAAACATGATGTGTGTTCATAAATACAATAACTTTAAAATTTCCAATTCTTGTAATGACAGATTACAGGAGGTCATAATACTGGTGAAATCCAGGACAGTTCATTGTAAATAAGATTTTCTAAATTTATTAGGAGGAAATAATTAGTTTTTCTCTGAAGGAAACAACATTTTATCATGGTAATTTTGAAGGATGATTCCTATAATGTGTTCATTGGGCAGAATGAGACTGATAAAAATCTTGCATTCATTATAATGACACATATCTTACTTTTTGTGTTGACTTCATTTTTTTCCATACTATTGGCTTTTTAAACTACGTGACTCATAGTCTTCCAATTCATACATTGGTTATCTTAATATTGTCAAAATGTTAAAAATAAAATAAAAAGAGTGGTAGGGATGGAGTTCACTGTGAATTCTGAGCTCCGACTCAAGTATAATAAAAAAAACCCAACACACAAAAAAGCAAAAACACCCCATTCTCACTTGGTTCATGTTCTTCTAAACAGTCATCTCTTCTCAGTTTGACCTCAGTTTCTTTAGTCAATTTCTCCATGCACCAGGACTCATCTGTATAATCATCCACACCCCTGGGAGGCTGCTCCAAGTGTCAGTCTTCATATATTTAAAAAATAAGACAGAAAAAATGATAAATAGAAATCTGGGGCTCTCTGTCTTCAGGAGAATTAACATGAAACAATTGTGAAGCATGTGCTCTGTTGTTCTGAACCTGGATGATTTTTTAGAAGCCCACACAAGTTATAATTGTCTTCTCCCACATATTTGGGAAAATACACAGGCTTGAAGCAGTAAAAACAATTCGAAGGCCTGTGGTTTCCTTAGCTGTAAAGCAGACGGTTTGTCTCTGTCATGAGACAGCTGGAGGAAAAGATGGCCTGGCAAGGTGGCACAGAACTGTATCCCAGCGAGGCAGGAGGTGGAACAAGAGAGAACAGGGATAATGTCGTTCAAGAAATGAGAAACCAGACACAACAAAGATGGCTATGTCCAAATAACAGAAAAGCACAGACTCTTCAGGTTTGCCCAAAAGGAAAAGTAGGACCCTGGCCTGTGGTCAATACCATTTTCATTGCTATTTTGGCACCCTTACCCCCAGTTTTGTTTACCAAGACACTTCCTCTAAGATCCTTGGATGGGCACAGCTCTGCCCGTTGACAGTTCGGATGAGTCAGGCATTCCCTGGTACAATGCACGGCTGTGCATGGCGGCATTTGTGCCATCTGAGAGGAGCTACAGCAGTGGAGACTTAGACACCAGCCAGAGAAGGCAGCTTGCAAGGCAGCAGCCGTTTATTTTCAGGGTCTTTTCCTGCACTACACATGTGTCTGAACACAGCCTCAGTCTTTCACTTTTAATAAATTGTCCTCTGGTTACTTGTTCTCAGTGTCCTGCTCAATTCTTTGTGTGGGGTCTGGAAACAAGTGCCCCTGGACCTTCCACCTTCTAACCCCAGCGCTGCAGGAGGATGAGTTAGCGGGGGTCACCATTCCTGAGCCTCACTGGGAAAATTAGGGACTTAGAGACTCTGTCTGACAATCAAAATAAATAAGGGATGAGATGTAGCACAGTGTGAATGTTCTATGTTCAGTCCCTAGCCCTTCCTTTCCAAAATTAGACAACCTATTATCCAAACACTACAGATCTTATAACGGCCTTAATGGCAACCTGGAGTGTCTCCTGACTCCAATCTGACTGTGCCTTAATCAAGGACAAGCTTGAGTTAGCTGGGGATGGTGACAAGCTGAGCTCCTTCCTCACATTGCCAGCAGCTGGTAGTATAGGAGTGCGAGGGCCCCAAGCTTGAGGTTTGGGGTGGGGGCTCAGCCTGTTGTCTAAATGTCTCAGTGTCCTCACTCAGACTGGTCATAAAACTCCACTGACATTAAGTCTATGAGGGGGATTCAATCAAAACATAAGCTGGGGGCGTGCTGAATGCATGGAAGGCAGGAAACCTGAAGGCCAGTGGGTAAAGGCAGCTGTCTGGGAGGCTCTGCCTTCTCTGGAGTGAGGCAGAGATGGGGGGGCTGGGACTGGGAGGGCAGGGATAGCCCCAGGCCTGGAGCGGGTGGGTGGTGGCCTGAATGGGTGAGCCTATCCCGTGGGCTGGGTGGTCTCAGGGGCGTGTTCAAAGAGCTCTGCTTCAGAGCCCTCATTTCCACACGCCCCTCACTCTGGACAGCAGTTTTCCCAGTGACGTTGGATGGCAGTGTTCCTTGGAGAAGGTGCATAGGATATTTGACATGGCTTCCAAAGGTGAGTTGTTTGGTGGGAAAGTGGAGGGCAGGCTATGCATTGTATTAGTGTTTTATTGGAGTTGGAAATGTTCTCTTTTAAAAGTCCATGTCGAAGGATCTCAAGTTGGAGCCAAGGTTAGGCAACTTCTTAAATTAATGAAAAACTGTCTAAAACATTTTAAAAGACCAGGGGATACACTTCAGTGCAAAGGCTGTGAGTTCAGTTCTGAGTTCCATGAAAAATAGAAGAAATAATATAGTAGACTGGGGACAACTCATGTCACTGGTGTAACTATCGACGGTGACTGGACAACAGAATTGTGAAGCGGGACTTTCTGAGGGTATGCAGTATTGAACACGAACCTGTGATTATACTAAAAAAATGTTGATTATATGTTTGAATACGCAGTGTGATCAAAATATGTGGGGAAATTTTTAATCAAAAGTTTATTACAAAAATAGAACACATTGCCTTTAGACTCTCACACTACTCTCTTTTCCTTTGAAAACATGTAGCCCATATTTCTTGCCAGTTTCTGAAGCATCTTTGGGAGTCCTCTTCAGTGAGTATCCTTACCAAGTATAATCAAAAAGTCCCTGAGAGCTATGGGGTGCCATTCCCAGGAAAGGCAGCCTCCATGCACATCGCTGAGGCTCCTTTCCATAAGGACCTTCTGACCTTTTCTGTAGATTGCAGGATTGGGCTCAGCACAAATGAAATTAACTCCGCTCATGGAGCACTAATTTCACCTCAGCATCACAGCCCACAGCCTAATCTTCACCTCTTAATCTCCACTGAGGAGACATTGATGGAGAAACAGGAAAAGAAACCACCGCTGTCTGTACTTTCCAGGCAGGCCCTGCTGCCATCTGAGTCCCCTCCCTAGACAGCAGGTGAAACACCTGATCAAGGGGTAGGAGCTGTCCTTGCTGGGCATCAGCACTGTAGCCGAGTCTCCAAATAAGGGTCTCCAGAACACATCAGGAGCATCTCTTAAGGAGGAAACCCAGACAGAAGAAGGCACTTACAGCCTTTTATCCTTAGGAAACTCTTGCTTTGGCTGATTGCCATTGGGATTATTTGCGAGCACATTAGGGAAACCTGGGTTTTTCTGCAGGCTAGAACTGCTGTGGATGGAGACACAGCTGCCCAGCGCTCCCCTGCTCCCAGAGCCCCTTCCTCTCCTACAAACAAAGGAAAACTGAAGACCGTTTGTGCTCTCCTATAATTTGTGTTGTCTGATACTTTATGAATTTCTGCAAGGAAAGGGTTAAGATCCAAGGCTTACTGTCTTTTCATGCAAATTTCAATTAGTTTTAAACTCTAATCCTCTTCAGAACTTCCTGTTACAGAATTCTGTTTGAGCTAGGTCTCTCTGTAGTCCCAGCTGGCCTCAAACTCGAGCCTCTTTCTTCAGAGCCCTGAGTGCTGGGACACAGTCCTGTGCTGGGACACCTGGCGAGACTATGTCACTGATCACTTCAGCAGAGGCCCAGGGTTGGTCCACGCAGCACTGTTTATTCGTTTATTCAAAGAATTTCAGGCTTGCTTCATGTTAGTTGTTCTGTCCCTCTTTCCTTTTGTTATTTTTTAAACAAATATATTTTGAAATTGTGGTTAAACAGCATGAAATTTATCATCTTATACTTGTATCACCGTGGAGGTGAGCAGTATCATGTACCTTTGCTTTTCTGTCCTCTTCTTATACTGGGCATTTAACTCTGGCCCCAGATCATGGCAGCCATGGTTTTGCTCTGGTTTTGTTGATTATATAAGCTACTGGTTTATTTATTTTAGTAATAAAACCAGGCCTTTGAGTCATGTTTCCATCTTGTTTAAAAAATATGATTCTTACTCCAGGCATGGGGGCACATGCCTGTAATCCTAGTACTTAGGGGGCTGAGGCAGGGGAATTGCCATGAGTTGAAGGCCAACCTGGGCTGTATAGTAAGCTTCAGGTCAGCCTGTAGTACAAAGTGAGACCCAATCTCAAAAAGAAAAAAATACCCAACCAAACAAATACAATTCTTCAGTGCTCGCTCTCCAGCAAAATATATGAAATGCTCACTCTCGTTCACTAAGTAGTTTTCCAGGTATTTCCCAGTTCAGTGAAGCTTCATGTTCTAGTTTGCAAGTGACACTGAGAATGTTATGTTAGGGACTTAATCTCCACTGCAATGGTATTAGCAGCTCTGTCCTATCAGCAGTAATCTGATCATGGGACCCAACCTCAGAAACTAAGCCTTACATCTCATTTGCTTGAGTTACCTGGTGGTGGCTTTGAGATCAGAGCAAAAATCTCTCTGTGCCTGAAATTTTCATACTTTGATTCTTGTTTTATAATTTTGGGCTATTTCTTGAATTAGAGTTTTCTTTTCTTATCCTGATAAAGCAGGACATAAACTTGATCATCTGACCCATTTTTAGTTTGCTGTCAGAGCAATTGTGCTTCTTTTCCCTGTGCTGCCACCGTCGCCTCTGTCCTCCCCTTTCCATTTGCCAAACCTGGCACTTTCTGTCCGTGAAATATAATCTCCATAGTGCTCTGTCTCCTTGGTCTCTGGAAACTTAGTTTTACTTAGGTTATCCCTATGATTCTGACTACATAAGGTACCTCATACCCACAGAATAGTTGGGATAATATAGTAGTTTCACTTTTTGGAAAACTGCCATCAAAGCTGTACCACATTGCAGTTCCACCAATAGTATACAATGTGTCCAACTTCCATGCATCCTCAACTACATTTTTCTGTTTTTTAAACAATAACAATCCTAAACAATGTATGGTGATATATGTCAGTAGACTTGATTTTCTTTTACTTAGCAATTGGAGATGTTAAACATTTTTGTGTGTCTATCTTTTTCATCAGTCTCCACTTGCCTAAGAAATATATAAATTTTCTGACAATCTTAAAGAATGTCCTTTTATTCAGTTAATATTCTTAGTTGTGAACAGGTCTTACTAAGGGTTCCTGGCTGTTCTTTTCCTGCTGATCAAGGGAGCCTCCTACCACAGGATCAGGGTTTTAGAGGTACAGGCCTATGCTTCCACACATGCATTAGGAATCTCATTTCAAAACAAACGTCTCCTTTCAGACAAGTGCACTAGTAAGCACCTCTAATCTAGCATTTGGGAGGCTTAGGCAAAAAGATTGCTGTGAGTTTGAGGCTGCCATGAGCTGCCTAGTGAGTTCCTGGCCAGCCTGCACTACAAAGCAAGACCCTGTCTCTAAATAAATGAAAATTTTAAATCTCACTTCATCTTTATTACTGTAATAGAGTCTCTTTCTTCTTTAGTAATTCCATTATTGATAGGTATAAGGCTACAGCCTTATAAAGCTTAAATTTTGAATTGTTACAGCACAAATGATTTTTTTAAATGCTACTGGTATTCCCTCATGCTTTTCTTTGTGTTTCCACATTTTTCAGACTCTTCAGAAAAAAAAGATGATTATAATAAAGCACAAGACAAACAGCATAGAAGATGGAAAACAAGACCTTGACACAGATTTATAAAGGATGAATTAGAGATTCTGAAATGATCCTTTGAAGAGAATCCTTACCCTATTTACACAACCAGGGAGGAACTTGCCAGTAAACTCCACTGCCAACTGTATGTCATTGATGTAAGTACAACATTCAAAGTTTTATGTGGATATATATTTTGTAGATAATATGGGGAAAGGAAGAAATTATGAAAATGTTTTGTAGCATGCCACTTCATGGAAGAATTTTGGGAATCATTTGTATACATTTCAGTATAGTAGTGTATACATGACACATGCATTTTATGCAAAAAAAAAGTGAGCCAAGCTCAGGAGCTTGGACCAGTCAACTAGTGTTGATGACTTTTCAGGATGGGAACTGTGCTGTGCAGTCCAGGGAGCTGGCTGTGGATCTCCTCAGCATTTGAAGACTTTATATTTTGAATTCAGAACTGACAGTTTGCTGAGATATTAGCTACATAGTGGGAGAAGAACAGGAAGGAAAGGATTCCAGGTTTGACTTGAAGCAATGGAAGATTGGATTTATGAGTAATTAAGAAAAGGAGGCTCGGAGAAGTAGCAGCTTGTGCTAGAGACACTGAGGCTATCAGTTTGGACATGTGAGGCTGGATATGCCAATGGAACCCCTAAGAGACGGCAGTGAGTTAAAGGTTATGTATAGCAGTATCAAGTGCAGAAGGAAGGACTAGGCTTGCTCTTCTCCACCATGTGACATCTCTCAGTGTTCAAGGTACTTCAAACGGCTACATGGCATAAAGCAGTGTATTTTTAGAGTTGTACTATATGGCAAGGTTGGTTTTTGCAAATTATCATTAAAGATGCACAAAATCATTCCAAGTTTTCATTGTAATAGTTGGGGCTGAGGATGTGGCTAAGAAGATCAGATGCCTGCATGGTGGAAGACTTTGGTTCAATTCCTAGCATTTCAAACCTAAAGTACTCTATTTCATATATGTTATTCAGTTTCCCATATGGTTTTATTCTGTCATTATATTTGGATCACTGAGTAGGTTGGTTGCATGGCAAGCAGAGGAAATTTCCTCAGAGGAAATAAGAATGGAAATTTTAGTTTCATGTTGGAGAACAAAAGCATGGGAAATTCACTGAACACAGGGAGCTTACAAAATGCATGAAGGGGAAAATCTTAAAAGAACATGCAAATCAATGAGTTTACAAATCAATAGAAAATCTGCCTAATGTGTGAAAAAGAGTTTTGCCTTAAAATGAGGCTCATGTCCTCAGTGGAAGCTCATGGTGTGATGCAGAAGCTGTCATGGATGGAGACAGGGTCACAGGAGGCTTACACAAGACAAAATATTATCTGCCTTCTTGGTGGCATCCTATGAAATCTACCTCCAGGTTCTGTAACCACTTTAAAAAGTTTTCCTCTTCATCCTGAACTGTCTGTGCCTACTGGTTTTGTTAGGAGCAAAAGTGAGTGTGTTTGAAGGTACTATATTCATTATGAATAAGACAATTTTATGTTAGGCAGAGATGAATGTGTATCAATGGGGCTTCTAGCTGTTATTGAAATTCTGAATGTGGAGACAGGACCTAAAGAGATACGCAAATACCATAATGTTCCCAGAAACTACAGCCCATGCTCCAGCCTCTCACTGCCCTACCAGCAACCTAGTTAACTACAATGGAGAGTCTACAGCAGCATTTTATCCTTTGCACATTTCCTCCCCAAATTTGGAGGACTCTGATTTTCATGAACACTTATCATGATTTTATGGAGGAGAGAAAACAGAGACCTGGAGTTGTTCTATAAGATGTTTAGGGTCACAAAACCCAAATTACTCAGTTGTGAAAAACTCTTCTTTCCTCTGTGTGTCTATTGGAATACAAAGAATTTAACAATACAATTGAGGTACAATGATGATTAAGGTGTTCACAGTAGGACAGGGTGAGTAGATGATGTGTAACAATGTCTTTCTGGGAGAATATTTTGTCTAAATGCTCAAAATTATAAGTAGGTTTCAGACAGATCAGGGGAAGAGTTTCACAA